>JADGIL010016288.1:0-19526 GCA_020352625.1 Cactoblastis cactorum
CAACCCAACGGTGGGCCGCCCCTTCACAAAAGCCGATCTCCGCCGCACAGAGGCAGCACGGCGGAGTCGGCGCCCTCACCTGGTGCCCGTACGGGCACCGACACCCTTCACGACCACTCTCAAAGGAGAGGGCGGGAGGGTGCCCTTACAGGTTTCCCTGCGTTGACTGCTTGCACTGGAAACCCAGTGGGCGATGGGGTCGTCACATCCCTACGCCGGGTAGGGCGAAGGCCTGCTACCTACTTGTTGACGTCTGACTTGCCATTTTGACGACATGATATTTTAGTTTTGTGGAGTAATTGATTTGTAGGTAATATCATTAAAAATACAGTATCACGTCTTTATTAATTACCGGGTAGACAGAGCCATGAGTCTTGAGACTCGAGCCACACTTAGCAATATTGCGGGTTTATTGGAATTCAGAATGGATATTCAGAAATAGTGACTGGTTGTTAGCCCATCGCCTGTGACTAAAATCCTTTATGTGCTTAATGATCTTTCCTTGATCGACTTTTATAATCTGCGCGGGAAGAGAAGCAGCTGGCAATTTCTTCATTTGAACATTGTACTTCAAGCTACGTTCTTGTTTCGTACATAAAATGAAAGTTTTTTTTTTTTAAATAGAGTAAGCAAACAAAAGCACAATATAAAGCACTTAAACTAAATATTATTTTAACTAATACTTTACTATGCCTTCAGCACCGTTTATCACTTATTACTAATTAAATAAGTTTACCAGAAGGAACTGACGTTGAATGTAAAAAAAATTTTTTTACAAGAGCTTACAGATCAATGAATATATTAAATAGCTACGGCGGATCTATTCCCAGAAGACATTTTTACAAGTCACTGGGCTACAAGAGAGTTTACTACCATTTAAAATTAGAAAGAGTTCCCATTATAATCACTATATCGATAATCCTAATAAAGTGGGTTTTTTTTGTCACCAGAGACCATTTTAAAACAGAATAGGAAGTCGTATTTTTTTTAAACCTTTAATATCTTGCTAGTTTGTCACAGCCGGCACTCGAACACGCTTCCACACAATCGATAGTTCAACGACACGCACCACCAATGATGTCCTTTTTTTAATGACGTTAACTCTGGTCTAAAACAAAGATGAAATTTTTCAACTAATCAAAACAAGTGAAATATTTCTAATAAAAAAAAATTACTTCGTATAAGTTAGTGGCATCGTCGTCAGTTTATTTTTTTATTAACAACTATCTTATACCCGAGACGTTTTCCCTGCGTACTATTATTGTCCATATCTTGGGTTCCAATAAGCGGCGTATCAAGATGAAACCAACGCTATAAGTATTTTAACCTTCTATAATACTACTGTAAATACATTACGTGACCCGCCTGCTCATTTGCCTCCCTCTTTTATTAAAAAAAAACTGTAAAACCGCAATATAAAGATAAACAGACAGACAGATATTCCTCCTTCCTCACATTTTTACCTTAATATGTATCTTAAATGTACACACATAACTCGGTATAAAAAAGTATTAGGAGAATACTTGAATTTTTGACTAGTCAAGTTTCTAAGAAAACTATCGTAGGGAACATTAATGGTATTTTATAACTAAAACATAAGTATTAAAAGGTTTACTTTCATTTATATGATTATAAATAATTTTGTTCTTTTAAGATGTTACGTTTAAAACTCTATCGTTACTGAGTGACGGACTGACAAATAACGCACAGCAGAAACTTCGCAAACGAACGCAAGTAGCTGAAATTTGACATGTATGTTTCTTTGAGAGTGTAGGGAAACACTAAGGGAGAATTTTTGGAAATTCCACTCATAAAGGGTGAAAATTTAAAATTAGTCTACAAAGGCGAAGGCACGAGAAAAGCTAGTATTTACCCGACTGCGGCAGAAGGAGGGTTATGTTTTTCGGGCGTATGTATGTATGTAGATTTCTATGTTCCCTCCAAAGGCCTTGAAACGGCTTGAAGGATTTAAACATATGAGGTATCATTGGATTCGTCATGATAGTGCGAGTGACACTGGGTACATAAAAATATAATAAATGCAAAATGGCGACTTTATGACGTCATAAAGTGAGGATGAAAAAAAATTCCCCCTCCAAACCCATCGAGTGGGGTATCAAAATGAATACAGGGCAGGACAATTCTTTAAGTCTAATTAATTCTTTAAGTCCCGCCTGCAATTATTTAACATATATACATTGTGTATTGCATACGATTTAACTAAATTGTAAATCTTGTTTCCCCCTTTTTAGTCAGTCATTAGCATTTGCAGTCGGGTATTTTGTTTTTTTTTAAATAATAATTTTTATTTTATTTATTAAATATCCTTCTTATTACGTAACGAAAACATTTTCCGCGAACAGTGGGATTAGGAATTCCAGCTATTAATAGCGTTGAAATAATAAAATAAGCAGTGTCATTTGTTGATAACTGAGAGGACAACAATTATAAATAAAGTTTAATTACCTATACGCGGTAATCAGTTGCAATTATAATTAATTGGGAATTTACGACTCAACAATTGTCTTTAAAAATATAAGGAAAACACTTTAGAAATAAATGCATTTATTTGGACAAATTAAGTCCATACTAAAAATCCTTATGAAGACGATTATTTTTTACGCATTATAATTTATAAAACTTTATAAAAAAAATTGCGTTTTAATTATCTTTAGAGCCTTAAAGATTAAAGCTGTTGCGACAATTTGTAATAATGTTTATTATTATTGAGAAGTAATGTAACGAGTTAAATAAGATTTATCTCCCTTCAAAAATTTTATGACGTCATAAATACAAAATAACACGTTCTACCCTATAAGGATATAAGTATCCAGTTGTGATAAGACAAGTAATTAAATTAAAAAATTATAATACCCCTACACAACACACACGACAAACTTATAACTCCCTTGTTTTTGCGTTGGGGGTTAAAAACATAGCTAAGAACACTCTCGATAAGTCACCTTTCTAACAAAATGAATTATCCCAATCGGTTCACCCATTTGGGAGCTGTGATTCCACTTCCAGAATAACACGCAAACACACACGCGTCAAACTTATAACACGCCACTTTTTGGGTTGGGGTTAAAAACCCCGCGCTTAACACGCTTACAATTAGAGCAAGCGAGAGTTAGGCATCTTTTATCGAAATATTTGGAAATTTTGTGAAAATACATTGATAATTTCTCTACACTGTATTTGTTTACGTAATAGAGTACCTAAATAGATTAACATTTTTTAAATCATTTCCTTCTTCCAGTCTGTCTTGCGGTTTTGCTGTAAATCAGAATCCCAACAGGTGGTTACCTTTTAGCTTTCAGTACTTGAATTTTAGAATAATCTCCCAAAAACTATATTTTACAAATTGTTTGTTTTTGCCTTATATCGGATGTTTTCAATCAATTTATGGATATGTATTTTTTTTATCAAATACATACAGTTGATTAATGAAATAATATTCAATATTTACACATTTATGCGTAATTTTCTGTCTTAAAGACCATCTTGTAGAAGGTCTATGAAAGAATCGAAATTTTCTAAGAAGTTTTGCTTATTTATTAGCTTTTCACTCAAAGATTTAAACTACTCTTTTTTATAATCTTTAAGACCTAATAACCTTTACGGTAAAGAGTATAGATAAAGTCTTGAGTTTGAAATGAATTAGTTTTTCTTTGCTGTTGACAGTACCAAAGCAGGTAAGAAAAGTTAGATAAAATGAAGCACTTATCTCGACAGGTAATCATTGTTTTGTGTATTCATCCCTGCGCCCGCGCATAGAGCACACGTAAGCAGAATCACTGTGCTAAAATTTCTTCAAAATGTTATAGTTAGTATGTGTTCAGAAACTATTTGTGTAAAGGTTATTTATAGGTGTTGTGGTAACTAGAGTTATATTAGTTAAACTTGGCCTTTTTCCTGGTCGTCTGGCCGTCTGCGCGTTCTCGGAAAATAGGACAACAGCTGTTGTGATAATGGTAAGTCACTTATCGTAGAATATAAAATAAACAAATTTTAGGATTATTAAAATATTTTGAAGGATTTATATAATATCCATGATATAATATTATATGTATTATAAATGTAAAAGTATGTTTTTTTGTCCGTCTTTCACGTCAAAATGGAGTAATGGAAGATGATATTTTTTTAAGTGGAGATAATTGTAGGGCTGGAGAGTGAAATAGGCTACTTTTGTCTCTTTCTATTTCCCACCTCCAAAAATGATACGAACGAAGCCGCGAGCAAAAACTAGTATTTTTATACTTGCAATTTTATGTACAGTTAATTAATTAGTATATTCTAAGAAAAATATGTAACTGTACTGTATGTAATTATTTAATAAGCATTATTTTCATGAATTCATTATTTTAATCAACTCATTCAAGTAAAATATATAGCTGAAATAAATTTTAACTAATACAGGGAAAATAATTTAAAATTTTAACATAAATTTGTATGTATTTCAGTAATACATAATTCTTGGAGTAAGTTAGTCATGTGATGAAATGTTTCACCAAAATGACGCGGTGATTTTCTACTTAATTACCCCAATTGATTCACAAACGTGTGAGATTAACATAGTATGTAGTAGTAGCCAACTAAACCAAATATATAATTTCCTTGCACCTTTTAAAACCTAATTTTATTTTCTACAGACGAAGATCTATGATTGGTTGTATTTATTATACCTCTGTTTTTATATTTATAAATAATTACTGTCTGTTTTCCTTAAAATAACAAAAATGAATCGTATATTTAAATATTTGAAGTTCCCGAGTTGAAGCTGTTTTATTTTTTTTATGTTAGAGGGAAGCAAACGAGCAAGCATGCCACGTGAAGTTAAGTGATCACCGCCACCCATAGACAACTGCAACACCCGCGGGGTCGCGGAAGCCTTACCGGCCTATAAAAAACCCCGCCCTCGCCAAATGGGGAGGGTGTAATATTTTATTTTCTATTTGGCGCATAATGTAAACATTTCCACAATTAAAAAATTGCAGCTGAAAATCAGTGATTGATCTCTGAGATTGATATTAACCAAAGTATTAACACAGAGCTGCGGACTTTTTATAGCTGCAGACACGTGCTTTTATCATACATTTTTCTTTTTAATTATTGTACGTAAATTTATTATTGTGGGATATAAAATAAATTTATCTAGGTACTTATCTAAAATTTGACGTTATTATATACGTACGTTTATTCTTATAAACAAAAAAAAAATCATAATCAAGTTATTAAGTTACACATAAAGAAAACCGTTAATATCAATCTAAATTCTTAAAACAGTATAAATTCCTTTGTGTGTAGTGATTAAACCGCGATAAAATCCGGTTGTGTTTAAATGCTTCATTTTAATAACCAAGTTATATTTATATTTCGACGACCTTTGTGGTTTAGCGATTAATGCGACTGACCGCTACCCAAGAGGTACCAGATTCGATCCCCAGTCAGACCATGATGGAAAATGATCCTCTTTTGATTAGCCTGGGTCTTGGATCTTTATCTATCTGTGTATTTGTAATATAATATAGTATCGTTGAGTTAGCATCCCATAATACAAGTTTCGAACTTAGTTTGACAAACTAGCCTTGTGCTACTGGCAGGGATTACTGAGTCACATTCATACTAATTAATCACACCAAATAATTGTTTGAAGACTGTGACCTTCATCCAGATAGCATCAGACTTGGTGACGGTAGATCGTATCTGTCGCTGCGAAACCTGCCAGACAATCGGGCGGCAGCAAGAATGGCCACACATCCCGTCTTGCATACTTTAGTAGTGTAAACATACCAAAAATAGAAGTACCTACATATAATACGTACTTATTGTGGATGACGGGGGGTACGTGTCTATGACTTATTGACCGATTCGTCCAATCTAAATAAATAAAATAAATAAATAAATATACAGGGACAAATCACACAAATTGAGTTAGCCCCAAACTAAGTTCGAAACTTGTACTATGGGTACTAACTCAACGATACTATATTTTATAATAAATTATACTATATTTATAATATATTTTACTATATTTTATAATCTAAGGTTCCGATTGGATGATAAATACTCTAAAAATATTGTAATGAATACATTAAATATATAGGCTTCAAAAATAAAATGTTTTCACTAAAAATCTATACTAATATTATAAAGAGATAAAGTTTGTGACTTTGTTTGTTTGTAGGGGCTAATCTTCGGAAATACTGAACACATCATGAAAATTCTTTCAGAATCAGAAAGCTTCCTTATTCAGGTGTGTTATAGGCTATATTTTACCGCTCAACAAAGTGGGCACGGGTCGGCCAGTGAAAACATAAAGGTATTTAAAAACCAACAAATAATTTTTAAGGGAACTAAGCGTGCGTGTAAATTGTATACACTACCCCACACTACTTTTATTATTATTTCTTTTATGAAGAGGGAAGCAAACGAGCAGTCGGATTGTTATGTTGTGTCATATGAATTCTTCTGATCATTTCAATATTCGGTGTCCAGCAAGAATAAGCCGCGTCTGAAGATTTGAGACATAAGGACTTAGTTTTTCAAAGGTCACACGCTTCGACTTTTATATAACTTGTAAACGTGACAGGTACCTATATTAACTATCAAAGCTTACCACCTAGTAAAACCAGCGCTGTCGATAATAAACATCTCATGTTGTTAACATAATATTATAAAATACTCTTTTATAAATCTAATAACGATAAATGTCAATAATGACAAAAGGGCACTGACATGTATGCAGTACAAAGCGTTATAAGGTTATAACATAATAATTACTTATTATTATACGTAAGATCAAAGATGACTACACAAAATAACTGGAATTACTGCATCTTATAGCACAAAATGTCTTCATAAAACGTAGTAAGTATCTAATATTGAAGACATACAAATACAGTATCACGTTCCAATCCCTTACGGGGTAGACAGCGCAAAGAATCGCGAGACCAGAAGGCTACATTTAGCAAAATGGTGGAATGGATATGCACAAAAAGAGACAGGTTGCTAGCCCATCGCCTGTGAAAATTCCTGTTCCAAACCCTTTCCCTTGATTGACTTTTACAATCTGCGCGGCAAAAGTAGCAGCTGGTACATTTTGTTTTTCTTTCACTTCCAGACCAGCATGGTATTGAAGACATAATAAATCATAATGCTCATAGCGTTTATATTATTGGTCCTCATAACCAAGGATGTTGTTGGTCGTATTGTACCGAAGTTCTAACACATCCTACGGACAATCGACCATCACTGATTTACGGCGCAAGTTCATTCAATCGAAATCATTTATCAAAGAAAGAGTAAGTTTTGGAGGGTTAATATTATCGTAAATAAAAGTTCTATTTTTCATATTTCTTCTACACAGAGAAAAATACTTTGTTCAGTTAGACTAATATACGATTATTTAATATCTATCGAGTTAACGTAGAACTGCGAACGACAGAAGATACAAAAACATTTAAAAAATAATTTTATTTTAGTTCAGATCACATGTGGTCAAGTCTAGTTTACTTTTAATACTGTACTTATTTTTATAATTAAACTCGATTTTATCGCTATCAACAGAGAGTGTATCTTCACAACTTCGAATTTAAAGTATCATGTATTCTTCTAAAGGAACTGATAAAAGACCAAAGTTTTCCCTAGAAAGTATAACATGATTCATCAAATTAAAGTAAAAAAATCATAGACGACAACGCACGTAACACCGATGGCGTTGTTGTCGTCCATAGGCTGCGGTGAAGATTTCCTTCGCTGTTATTGCAGTGTAAATGAATGAAAACGAACGCACAAAAACAATGTGATCTAGTAGTAGAAGCAATACATTAGCAAATCGCAAGGATCCTCCTAATAACCTTACTACTCCATATAATTTTGATTTTTCTGCCTGTTTCGTAAAATTCTTAAAATTTCCTAAAAGCAAGAACATGAACAAATAACATTGTGTATAACTAACATCCTATGGCACAAAACGATTTAACTTGATAAGTATGCAATAAAAGTAGGTATTATGCAATTTATATTATCAATTAATTATAAATAGCTCGTTATTGTTATGTATTTGCTCGTTATGTATTTCCCTTATTTCATAAGTGGAGTATTATTAGTAGGAGTTTTATAGTCAACTAGCTAATGCCCACGACTTCGTCCGACCAATGGATATTATAATATCTTGTCAGTCCCTTGCTCGGTTACAATAAATTATATCCCTCAGAAGCCGTACATTTTTCCGGGATAAAANNCAGACAGACAAAATTCTAAAACAATAGTTTTGGCTTCTATAGGCCCTATAAAGAGCCACTATATATGTTTTTCTTAAAAATCTCCCATGTCTGTACATGTTCAGTTACAATTTTATTATATGTATAGATTAGTATCCATGATATTAAAAGCTAAATCGATAAAACTATATGAATATTGACAAAGTTAATATCAGATAAATATCTTTGATATTGGGTCAATAAAACTGAGATATGACTACAATGTCAGCAGTTCACTACCATAAATTTAACAAAAGTGTATTTAAAAATATAATGTCAAATCACGTATACAAAATGTTCCCATTATTTATTTCCTGTTCAGCTTAGGGAATACCATAATAAACTACAGACAACACAAATTTTCCTGTTAATATTACTATATAATTGAGGATGATCAGGTGAATCCGTTTATTACAGAAGCGGCATTCGGTATGGTATAGCGGGAGTCCCCTGTCTCGGTTTGGAGTATGATGAGGAGCAGGACAGCTCACCATGACTCCGAATGTGGAGTGCGAGTCTCAGAGACTGGACATGGAAGCAGTTCCAGTTCATCAGTATCGAAGGATCCTTCCTCGGGAGTCTTCTCCGGCCAGGGCCTGGCTCGACCACGAACACGATTCTACACACACCAGCCAGGCAGAAGAAAAACTCCTGAACCCAGGGAACTTCACGCCTCTTAAAACTAAATATGAAGTCGCTGTAACCATCAACAATGAGAAAACAGTTAAATACATACCAAAGAGCAAGTCGAAGTTTGAAAAGACCAAGGCTAAATTATTAAATTCTGTCAAACCACCATATTTTGTTATCTCTGTTATCATAATTATGGTAAGTAATTTTCTGATTCTTTAGTAATATATATTGTCAACTAATCAAATAGTGTTCAATGGTGTTTGACTGTTTGTAGTTGCATGCCTGAATTTGATAGTCCCTAATTTAAATATAACATATTTAAATTAGGGACATTTAAGAATTAATTTGTATATTTTAATTATACAAATTAATTCTTAAATGTCAGATTAATTAATGTTTAAGAATTCAAAATCAAAATGTATTAATTTTTCAGGTTGGTACCCACGTGTTCGTACCTGAAGATTGGCGCAACTTGTTAGAGTGGACCCCGCGGCAGGAGTGGTGGCACGAGCCCTGGCGACTGATCACCTACGGCTTGGTACACGCTGATGCTGTTCACCTGGCTTTGAATGCCATTGTTGCACTCGCAGTAAGTTCTTAACGCCAATAAATATCGAAATATTAAGTAATGCAATCTTTGGCATTCGCGAAATTTTTAATTGAATACATTCAGAAATCTGGCTTATATATAAACATAATAAAATTGTAACCGAGCTACATGGGATACATGTACATGGGAGATGTTTAAGAAACTCATATATAGGGACTCTTTATAGGACAATAGAAATCAAAAGGATTGCTTTTAGAATTTTTGTCTGTCTGTATGTTCGTACGAGCATCTCACAAAATCTGCCGAACAGATCTGGATGAAATTTGGCACAGCGATAGACTATGATCTAGATTAAGAGATAAGCTACTTTTTATCCCAGAAAAATGTACGGTTCCCGAGGGATATAATTTATTGTAACCGAGCAAGGGGCTGACAAGATATTATAGTATCCATTGTTCGGACGAAGTCGCGGGCATTAGCAAGTACTTAATATATATGCCTCATGAACATCACGATGAACTACAATATACTATATATTTAAATTTTAATTTTCTGTACCTAACATTAGGTCGGCTGGCGTTTGGAGCATGAACAGTCGTGGTGGCGAGTGATGTGCGTGTGGGTGGCGGGCGTGGCCGCGGGCGGCATCGGCGCTGCACTGCTGCAGCCCGAAGCCAGGGTCGTCGGAGCTTCGGGAGCGGTGTATGCTCTTCTCACCGCGCATTTACCCAACGTTTGTCTCATGTAAGTAATTTTCTTCTAAAGAAGTTTAATATCGGTTATTTCAGTCAAATCTCATTAATCAAGGTCAAAATGTATGCTGTCTTTACCAATGCGCTATAGAGATCTTTTGAATTGTTCAGTTGGAGAATTGTGTTTCCATATTTGATGGTAATCTCATAAAGAACTCCAAATTGTTGAGGAGTTTGCATGAAAAACTCTTAAGCTTGATTGTTTGACACTTGATTGACAAATGTTTAATTAGTTCCCACTACACTACTTATTACAAATTTAGTAAGTAAACTAATAATTAATTATTATACTCAGGTTTGGTTACGTGCCACTGTGGTGGTTTCGACCGTTGAGCGTGGTGGTGCTAGGGGCTTCAGAGGCCTGCTGGGCGTTGGTGCGAAACCCCATGACTGCTTTTGGGACGCAACACCCGCAGCAAGCCAAAGTTGCTTGGTCCGCCCATGCTTTAGGGGCTACTATTGGATTCCTGCTTGCATTTATTATTTTCAAAGGTAAGATCTGATTCAATACAAGCGCCTGCGAGGAAAATTGTAGCAATAATTTCCACTACTTTATCATTTCTCATGATGAATATAATATACCAGGCTATATCTTCTTTACTAATTACAATATTGCTATACTTATATGTATAGTTTGTATTATGTATGTAGTTTGAAATCATATAAATCCAATCTGCAGTGGAACAGTGTATTTTTTTTACCTCTATTTCTAATTATCTATGAACTATTTACCGCTATATAATTATTTTTTTCTATTGTTACAGCTGCCAAAGGCAACGAAGACAGAAAGTACATTCGTATATGTCGAGCGTTCTCGATAACCACACTGACAGCTGGGGTTGTATTTTTGATTCTGTACTCTATAAGGTAGTATAACCCAGAAAAGTGCTACAATTAGATACGACTTGTGAGAATACAATTTAAATTTAGCGAACGAACACTTTCTTGCTGCGTCAATTATTGACTGATTTAATATCATGAAACAAACGATTCTTAATGAAAGTTGATTTCAATCGCAATTAATGTCCAATAAGATGATTGATTGACCGAAAATTTCAGAAAGACTGATGAATAAAATGTTGGCTAGGAAAATAATTTGACTTCGCAAGTTAGAAAAAATATCAAAAGAACTAACAAGAAAGGGCTAGTAAAAATGCCTTCTTACAATATTATTATAGTAAATTGTATTCTTAAAGGTGTTCTTTGGAATTCCGTCCACTAAGCATTTCGAGTAGCATTCAAAGAGTATTAAAATGTCATCCAAGGTAACCCTTCGATGACATTTTAATACTCTTAATTTGACAAAATACTCCGTTTGAAATACGAAAAAAGAGCTTAAGTGGAATTATGTCTGAATGTTATTACATTCTGATACACTTGTCTTCCTTATTGTAGGTATTTATGGAATTGTACAAGTTGTGTATTTTTTCATACATAATTAAGGACGCCAAACATTTACACTTTACAGTTATATATGGAAATTATTGCGCCAGCTTTGACCGAAAAATATTATTGATATTATATCAATACAGACGGAATAATTTTCAAGCTTTTCAAATAGATCTTTCAACTTGAAATTAGTATTGCAGTTCAAAACGGTAATTGTGATGAGTTTGTCTGATATAAGTATCTTTGTTTCAATACAATGCCTATCTTAAGGAATTGATTCTGAATATTTTGTGATGGACGAAGTTTTATGCTTATAATTTTGCTCGTTCCACCTTTTCTATGACTAATAGATATAAAAACGTCTTCAATCAACCTCTAATTTTTAAGTAGTATTGTGTCTTCAGAATGACTTATCTCGTGATCAGAAAGTCAGCTATTTACACAATCTTTGCAATGCACTAGTAATGTATAAAATAAAATATAAACAATGAGATAGCAATATCTCAACTCAATAATTATAATTTCTGTGAAATCATTATGTTGTTTTGTATCAAAACAATATTATGTCACGGCTCGTGATTTATAACAACTCGTAATACTTGTATCATATTAGGTTAAGATTGTGTCGTAAACTATTGATTTAATTAAGTTTGGAATGTTCCTCTCTGTTGCCTTATATTTTGGGGGAATTCACAACTTTAGTTATCTTACATTTTAAATCTGAAGATATAGATACATAGTGATCTGTTAAGACTCCAACTTAAATTAGGTGCTAAGCTGGTACAGGAGTGAATCTCTTTTTTTTAAGTGCTATTTTTTAAATAGTTGTAAGCTCCATTTTAAATAATTCAGTAATATTGTCGTAAAAGGTTAGGAAATCACTTGATAGAATCAAGTGACTTCCCAAATTTTTTAGGTTAATTCCCCATTTATGAGCTTCGGTACATAACTTTATTAGACAACTTTCCTTTGGATATATGTATATATAATCTTTTTCTTAAATACGATTATAAAGTTATTAAAGCAAGGCAATTTTTAAATAACATATCATGTAGTAACTTATATTACAATAAACAGCACATATTATGTAAAAAATGTAAATACTTTGTTGGATTCGTCAATAACCGTACTTTTTGACTTGCTTCTTAACTTTAAGGATATTTATTTTCAGCTAAATTAACAAATTTTTTATTGGGACGTACTGTAATCGGTAGTTTCCATGTTCTCTTTCTGTTTTAAAATGCTTATTGTGTTCTTGTTGTAATATTAAAAAATTATTACCTTTTCTTTTTAATTTTGGTGTAATATCCTTTATCTCCTTTTTATAATATACTAAGCTTCACACTGGTTTAAAAACCTTCCTTGTGAATCATCCTAATTATTTTTTAAAAAGCATCCTAATTCGTTGCGTAGTTTTAAAGATCTAAACGTACATTTATAATACGTAGCGATGTGAAGCCGTATACAATCAGGTAAGTGATATATTATCCTAATTATGTAGAATACATTTGAACCAGATATGTGGTAGTTCTATGGTCAGACTTCTGAAAGGCTAAATCGCAGCCAATTTATTGGATACGATACGGATACGAGTCTGTTACCAATGTCACTCATATTTATGTAATTATTAACCGAGTTGAAAAATCTAGACTATAATAACTACGTCGTAAAATGAAACACAAAAAAAAGCAAAGTTATGTAAAAATAATTTATTTCCTATACAAGTACTAGTAAATAGCTACAATACTAACTTCTCTTATTAAACAAACAGTATAGCTTACCCTAGACTATTCATTTTTTCATGGCAATTAAATGGGTCTGTACTCTATTCCTGAATTTTATTGTTCAGGAGTTTTCAAAAATTTTCTGACGACAATCTAAGATTTTTTTGTTTTCGTATCAATTAACATAAGTTATAATAATACAATGTTAAATAAAATGAACATGTCATCCACTATTTTACATTACATTTCGAGTAGAATATTATAAGCAGACGTATTTAAAACTAAATATAATTAATTATTGAGGCAAGTAGGTATTACCATCATCATCATCAGCAAGTAGGTTTCATCATCATCACCATAGAAGCGTTGCCGGCCTTTAAAAAGCCATCCCCAAATGGGGAGGGCGGGGAAATTGGTCCTCCGGCTCTCCCACTCACCGGACGGAGCATGGCGGCTTATAGTCGCCATTCAGGCGTCGGTCTTCTGTGGGAGTGTGGTATTGCCCCTTACGAGCCGGCCCATTCATGGTGCAGGCTAAAAAAGCATGCAGCTGGCTCATACCACTACCAAAAAATGAAATCAAAAGATTCTACTGAAATTTTGGGAATGAGAACAACATTGTGCTTGTTGTAACCTGTTCATAAATTATGTACTTGCACGCATATCACATACATACTTTCCGCCCTTAAAAATAAATGCAACACGACCAGTAAACGTACTTATTTATAATGAAAACTTTATTTTTGATATATTAATAGGTGTATTGAAATAAATAGGCTTCCTTCATTAACTAATTTAGTAGTCATGAAGTTATTACGTTCTCTGATTTTGTTTAAATATATGTAGGTACGATCAATTTGGAATATAAAAAATGCAAGTCGATATCAACAATGATTATAGCAATGACTACCGTCTTCATTAAGTATTCAAAACACCTTTTCTCAATTTTGTGATCATTCAACCATTCCATCGATTAAGTTTAAGATTCATTTTCACTGGTAGCGGTACAAAAGTTTTTTATCTAGATTTTTACATATACAAATGCAAATCTTTGTACTCTGAATATTAGAATCACAATAATTCCAGCGTAAATTATGTGAGTTCTGTTAATAAATGTTCAAGTCTTATTTCAACAAGCAAGTTGCTTGCATTGCACACCTATCTCCGTGCACCAGCACTCTTGGCACGGAGTCGACAGTTCAGCTATAATCCTTCCCACTCTGTACATTCTTCCGTAAATATTACAACCAGCTAGCTTTAAAAGACCTGGTCCCAATCCAGGTACGCCACTAGGAGGCTGTCTGAAAATATCGGCTGGAGTATATTGTACAGTTGGCTCTACTTTCTTGGTAATATCTGTAAATCTTGTTGTGATAATAGGCCGCTGTGTTGTAATTCTGCTTGTTGGGTATGGTTTAAAAGAGCTAATCTTCGGCTTCAAGGATGTTGTTGTTGGTCGGGGAGTAGTTCTTTTGATAGCTGTTGCTTCACCAAGAACTAAGTGGTCGATTCGATTGACTGTATTCTGATGGAATGTTTTCTTTGGTGGGATGTAGGGGATATGATGGTGATCAGGCATGGGTATAAATGGTGCTATCGTTGGTTTGGGAGATGGTTTTATTGTTGTTGTTTCCAGAAGCGGTTTTATAGATGGCTTTGTAATATCCGGCGTTTTATTTCCTGGTGATGTTGTTTTTTTCTTATGGGGCGTAATTGTAGTGTCATAATTATCGCTAAGTATATATTTTAGGACATTGCCAAAGAAATATCCATCATCATCCTCCTCTTCCTCTTCTTCTTGAGAGCTATTTTTGGTTTCAGTAGCTTCCGATTGTATTGGTTTCAAAGTTGTTACTATTATACTTTCTGTCGAGGAAATAGTTGATACAATTTGTGTTACATTCGGAATTATCGTAGATTGTTCAGCTTTTGTGTCATTTTTATTAGCAAATAATGCTTTATCTGTTACTTTATTTATAGCAGATTCAGAAAACTCAGAAGTGTGGTTAATAATTTCACTTTTGTTATTTGATTCAGTATTTACTTCCATTTCAGTATTGTCTTTGGTAACCTCTGTAGTAATAAGCATTACTAGTGTAGTCGAACTATTTTGTGTTATAGTGCTGTTATCTGAAATAAGGGTAAAACCACATTAACTATATAAATAATAATGCAAACCATAAGAATATCAAAACTTTTAAGATATCCTATATTTCATGAAAATTGTCTATAATTTATTATTTTAACAAGACTATTGATTTGTAAAACGAATTTTGCGGGTGTTGCAGTTGTCTATAGGAAGCGGTGAACACTTAACATCACGTGCCCGCCTCCTCGTTTACCTTACTCTTGCATTTAAAAAAATCCACCAACTTCCAAACACTAATACTAATATAGATATTGAAATTACCTTTGTCACAAATGAGTTCTCCGCAGCACAGGTCTACAGAACTGATGCTGGCCGGTTTTCTCTTACAGCCCTGAGGAGTGGAGCAAGATCGTGGCGAGCAATGGAGTTCACCCCAGGCGCATGTGCATATAGAACATGCTAGATTTATGGAATCACCTTCCGGGATGTGACGACCGTCTCCGGTCACGCACTCGGTTTCTATAAAAAAAACAAAACAAAAAATATTATCAATATCCTTTTAAAAACAAAAATGAAATAATAATTAATAAGAAAAATAGCTAAAGCTAGCCCGCCACTACTACAGGTATTACTCTAACTAAAGCTACCAATTTTGAAACAATTACAAACATTGATCATAAAAATGTTTTTATGATCTGTGGTTACAAATTATCAAAATATCTAAAAAAATAAAATTACCTTTAGAAATGCCCAACTGCATAGATGTAGTGAGATGAGGCACTGAAGGGGGAGTTTTTGTACTGGGATACACAGCATAGTACTCGTCAATTATTCCTGGGCCTTTTGGCACAAATCCGCCTGAAAACGATAAATTGGTTTATTTATGTATTTATTTAATAGATCATGCAAACACAATATTATAAATTATATTTTTGTTTATCAATAAAAGCGCTTAAAACTACCAAATTTATGCAAATATAATATTTAATAATAAATTACCTTCAGTTTCCACTGGCGGTGAAAACATATTTACAGCAGGAGTTTTAATCGGAAACGAACTTGAATTTGGCTTTGTCGACATTTTAGCACCGTCCGATTCTAAATTATGCTTCCCTAGAGATGCTGAAACTGCATACTCTTGAAGCGAAGTTAGCAAATTGTTATATCCAGTAGGATAAGGAGAATTCGGTAAGTCTACGTCTAGAGATGCTGTTGGATATAAATCCATTTTCTCAGAAATAAATACTGGATATTGAGTTGGTGGATATTTATCTTCTCTTCGCGTTGCGTATGGTGATTCTTTTGATTCTAGTACCGTAGGGTAATATACTGGGAATTTATCTTCTCTCTCTAAAATTGGATATGTTAGTGATTCTTTAGATGATACGTCATCATCAACCACTGCGTCCGCTGCTACAAATGGTATGATTCTGTAATTTTAAAATAATGGTCTATTATAAACATTTTTGTCATTATTATATATTAAATACATATTACATATATATTTTTACAAAATTGATAATAGGAAAGTGATAAATGTTACGTGTTTACTTACTTGAGATTAGGAAGGGAAGGTGGTAATGTAGGCTCTGTATAATCATAATCGTAATCTCCTTTAGTTTTCTTTGAATTGTTGGTCTCTGATAATACCTCAGGAATAGATACTTTGGAAAACGTTGACAGAGCGGGAGATGAAGTCGTTAGACTAGTATTTGTTCTTAGTGAACTCGTCACGTTTATCACAAATGATTCATTTTCATCGAAACCACCATTTATATTCCTATCTGTAATTATGTCGTTAGGGTTTAAAGTCTGGCTTTCGATATCAATGTCAGGTATCCGAGGTATAGATTCCATCATAATTTTCTCAGTATCATTAGCTGAAATATTCATGGGTATAGAGGTGGATGATAGCTCAGCTGTACAGTTTATTGTTCCGTTTATCATGATCTTCACTGTTCCATCAGGTTTATCCGTTGAATTATTTTCTGTTGGTTGGTCAGTTGTGACTTCATCTATACGAGTGGTTATAGTTTTTGTGGATATAGGTTTATTTGTAGTAGATTGTACCACTTTAGTTGTAGTAGTAACATTTTTCACTTGTTTATTGTATGCAGTAACTGGAGGTGAATCATTAGTTTTTCTTTTCACTTTTGTAGTTGGTATTGTACTTGTTTTTGTAACTTGCTGTGAAGTTGTAAGAGAACTCTTACTACTATTCACATTAGTAGTAACAGCTTTAGTGGAAGTTTCAACTTCGTTTATTTTGGAGGAATGAAATGAACGATCATTACTTTTAGTGGATATCAAAACATTGTCAGATACGATGTGTATATGAGACATTTCAATGCCTGAAAATAAATTTAAATTTATATAGTTTCGAAAGAAAACAGCAACATATTTTATCTCCTTTATTACTAAGTAATATTTTTACGACGAGCAATTTCAACTGTCTCTCGTAATTTTTTCATGTTCTTACTCATTTTGGCGATGAACCCATAACAATATAAAATTGAGAATTACATAAACATTAAGAGTTACATTTTAATTTAAACACTAAAATTTACCTTGTTGGTTATGATCACAATGGTACTGATGGGGACAGCACTGGCCAGGTCGTAGCAGCGGCTTACAGCCGAGCAGCGGCGGCGCGCACGCCAGCGGCTGGCACAGCACCGACCCTCGCAAACAGAAACATCGCGTGCAGTTGCCTCTCTCTTCAGCTACCACACGCTCACCTTCTAGCACCAAGCTGCCTCGAACATCACAATCTGAAATTTGCTTGTTTTAATAATTTTCTTCACTCTATTCATGTTATTTTTGAACATTGTGCCATTAAATTTCAGCAAATAAATAGATATCAAACTGTATTTTAAGCAAAAAAATATTCTGAAGAAAATGATCAATAATGATCAGACAACAGGTAAAAATCTCTCATTTAATTTATCAATTATTTGGAAACTATTGCTTAATTTATACCCAAAAATATGAAGTAGAATATAAAACTACCAAAGTAATAAGTACTAACCATGTAAATGCTTCTGTTCAGGGGGTCTCGTGCTGATATGGTCACAGTAATACCGCTGCGGACAGCAAGCCCCAGGTGAGGGCCTCGCTCGGCAGCCTGGCGGCGGAGGCAGACATCTAGGCCTAACGCACCTTCTCGCTCCCCCCAGACAGAAGCACTGCTCGCAGGCAATCGTGGATTCCATAGCCGACCCCGCTGAGTACACCGTCCCCCCCTCCACGCACGCTGGAAACACTCAAGTGATTATTAGATACAATTAATTTCTAAATATTCGGTGTTGCAACGTTTATATATGTATATACAAGGAATTAGTGTCTTTGCACGGCTATACTCACGTAAATTACCGACTAAAAATTTACGTGAGTATAGCCGTGCAAAGACACTAATTATGTCTTCTCGCGTGACTTTCAATGATATAATACAAGGAATCGTTTTTAAGATAAGCTTAGGTATCTAAATAAGCACAGAAGTAAAAACTTACCATGCATAATGGAAGCCGGTGTAGCAATATCCGAGAAATCATCGTTTTCAAATCTCGCTGACGCTCCATGTTCCATAAGTGTCACACTATCTGAAATGTGCACGTTACTTTTGTAAAATTTAAGAAAGGTATATTCAAGCCAAGGTAAGATAAAAGCTAATGTACTTTTTAACCGACTTCAAAAAGGAGGTGGTTCTCAATTCGGATAGCCTTTTTTTATGTATGTACATCGATTACGCCGACGTTTCTGGCCCGATTTACGTAATTCTTTTTTATTCGCCGCAGAATGTTTGCAATTGTGTCCCATATAAATTTTATCCATTTTGGCTTAGTAGTTTTGATTTTAGAAGCAGTTTTGATAAAATTTTATGTACCTTGATGACTTTTTTTTTAAGGATGATATAATATTACTAGCTTTGTGAATTGACGAGCTGTGTTAGGAAGATGACGGTTGCGAAACCCGGCCAAATTAGGATGAATTTTTTTAAATACAATTTGTATTAAAAAAAATAAAGTACAGGAAGAAAAGTGGCTTCATTCTGCCCATCTGAAGATATGCGTTGGACAACCGGGGTAACACGGATGGATAGGATTAGGAACGTTTATTTTAGAGGTA
>JADGIL010016303.1:2681-29143 GCA_020352625.1 Cactoblastis cactorum
TATCCATTGGTCGGACGAGGTCGCGAGCATTAGTTAGTATCAAATAAATATCATTTATAATATTATGCACACAAAACAGTCCAATATTGATTTAAAATTCAAAAGAAACATCTGCCACAAACGTTTATTTATTTATTTATTTTTGTACACAGGAAAAATATAATACATAGGAAAAATTAATTTAATTAAAAATAGTACAAAGGTGTATGTTAATTCAAAACGTTACCATTTAAATAAATTTTCATGCAAAATTATTATAAACTATTACAAAATTAGCTTCAGCAAATTTTATATATACATAACACACGCATTATTCACTAACCACCGACTAGAAAGGGTCTTTGTTATTTTGTGGAAATAATATGCCAAAGTTTTAATTGAATCTCTGAGAATAATCTGTAACTGCGGTTACCAGTACCTTTAGACCCATTTATTTATGTGATTGTTATGTTTGCTAATTGTATACTACGAAATTTATTGTCTAGCTAATTCCTGCGATTTCGTCCACGTAGATTACTAAGTACTACTACAATAAATTATATCCCTCAGGAACCGTACGTTTTTCCGGGATAAACAGTAGCCTATCTTTTATTCTATGTCATCGTCCATCGCTATGACAAATTTCATCCAGATCCGTTTGGTAATTTTTGTGTGATGCGTGTACAAACATACAGACAGACAAAAATTCTAAAAACAATGGTTTTTGCTTCTATAGAGAGCCCCTATATATTTTTTTCTTAAATATCTCCCATGTACAGACAAAGCTCAGTTACAATTTTATTATATGTCTAGATAACTTAATTAGAGGTGTATCAAGGTATAACCTTCGCCAGGTTTTAGGCTACACCTTTTTCTAAACAATTGTGAAAACCGCATGAAATTTTGTTTATTTGATCCGTATATAGTAATTTAATAGTATTAAAAAAGGTTAAGGATAAGTACTTCTTGTTTTATCGGTTATTGATATTTGAATTTAAATAATAACCGGCCATGTGCGAGTCGGACTTGCGCATGAAGAGTTCCATCCCATTATCATTAAAAACTGCAAGAAATCTCGTTTGTTCGATAGATTCCGAAATAGTATATGTAAATACCCAAATTAAACAATATGTCATAAATTACTTGATCAATTGTTCAAATAAATTTTCATTGCCATGCAAAAAATGTTGTGTAACTTAAAAGCAGTTTTATAGTATGAAAATCACTTAATAGCATTAAATTTTATAAAAAACTTATCTTATTAAAATAACATATTGTGGTAAGCTGAGCTTTTTTTCTTATTTTCTGACGTAATACCTCATTATCTTCTATATTTAATACGTAATTATCTTCAGTCTAAATAACCGGATCAAAATTTCCAAATTACAATTTAACATATTATTATAATGACGAAAGAGATTAACGTGGAAATCATTTCAATTACAAATTACAAGTCTAATTAATTCGCCAGTAACGCCTAACGAAACAACCTTGCGCGAACAATGTTATTGCTCTAAAAAGCATAAACGTGGCAATAAAGGGTGGCATAAAACAAATATAGGAGACTCGTAAAATGCACGTTGATGGAAATGAAAGTAAGACTGAACTCTGTGTTTATGATTCGTAATATACTTTTAATAAAACCGACCAAGTGCGAGTCGGACATGAAAGGTTCCGTATCATTTTCTTTGAAAAACGAAAAGTAAATCACATTTGTTGTATGAGAGCCTCTCAAAATTTTATTTTGTTTTTCGTATTTTGTGTTGAAGCGGCAACATAAATACATTATCTGTGAAAATTGTAACTGTCTTACTTTGATGGTTCATGAGATACAGGCTGGTGACAGTCAGACAGACAGCGAAGTATTAGTAATAGGATTCCCGTCTTACCATTTAGGTACGAAACCCTAAAATTATCATAATTCCCGTAGAAAAACTATACATTTACTGTAATATCTCCTGGTTAATTATGGTAAAAAGTCGAAGAAGGATATGAGGGAAAAGGGTGTGAATGACCTTTTGACGAGTGACAGAAGAGTATGGAAGAATAAGACATACTGCGCCGACCCCAAATAATATGGGAGCAGGGCAGGCAGATGATGAATTATGGTAAAAAGTATGTAGTGACTAAAGACATAGTTTTGTTATAGATAACACTAGTGTTAAATTTTATCAAAAATGTACAGTGTAATACATACATGTAATACGTACATGTATAGTAAATAAATTAAAAATCACTACGTAAACGACCCAAAAATGGTAATTTGCTGCGATATTTAGGAAAAACCCTCGTTTCCCAAAGTTTCGTGTGTATTCGTAGGTACAATCATCAAAGTAAAACGCTTTGTTTCTCGAAATAAATATTCCATCCAACAACCTAATTTACTTCGACTTAAAAAGATCCCAACACATCAAAAACGTATGCTTGAAGTGTTTTGTTTCTCTACCTTGTGAAAAGCCCCCCTCTTTGGTTACAAAAAACATCTTTTCCGAGGTTAATTTGCGGAATGAATCACTTTCATTTGCAGGCGAAGTTTGTCGCTGTTTTTGCGCACGGATCGCTGCGAACCAAAACCCTTAAGGTCGCCGGCCTGTCAGTAAGAAATGAATTATGGTTAGTATTTACCGGAAGATGACATTTCTTGAATCGGCCCATTAATTCCTAATGGAGCGACGGGGCTACATTTCATCTGTTTGGCTGGGAACCAGGCTTCGCCGCAGAGCTATTTTCAGAAGCGTATCCGAAAATTTATATCTACGAGTTAGTTCTAAATCGCTGGATAACAGCAAAGTAAATGGAATTTATGGCATGCGGTCTATTTGTTGCGAGTCACGGTTTTTTTATTATAATGTAACTTTGTCGATCTGAAACTTTTTGGGGCAACGACATTGCAATGCGGGGGCGATGCCCGATGCAATCAAAAGTTAGATGACACGGCTTGCTCTGTAATATACTTGTGTTTAAATTTAATTTTTAAATGAATATATTGTAAATAACCAGGTTCATGAATCGAATTGAACTGAGAAGTTTCACTTTATTTACGTATATATTTACGTTGTTTTGGCTTTATAAGAAATAAAATACATGTTTAATCTTTAAAATGTATAGAAATAAAGTTGATCAAATTTTTATACAACTTTGTATAGATTTGTTTCATTTAATTTGTAACAAATTTTTTGCTACTAATAATATAATATATTCTTTTAATCATTAACATCAACCCTCTAGATTAATCGAACAATTGTCTCATCTATCTGTTTAAACCAACTGACCGAGCATTTGCAAACATGATCAGATAATACACAAATTGGTAGCTTACCACCAATGCTAGGTATATTAATTTAAAGGACATTAGTGTACTATTTAAGGTCTTCAATTTGAAAGTTGTTTTTACATGAATATTAAATACTAATTTTAATGATACGTAGCTTTGCCTATGTTTCGTCTGCTACTGATATAGACTGACAATGAAACGACAAATATTTTGGTTTAGGTTCCACTCTTAATATGCCTCATTTGTGCGGATACACTAAAACAAAGCCAAAGTAGGGATCCTGTATATAATTTTTTTATTCTACTAAGCAGGAAAGGCAGTGGGCACAGTAGCCTTCAGACGCCTAGAACACATGCCATACATGTCTTTTGAAATGAAACTTACTTTTGTTAATATACATACATCTATGTAATATATAATAATATATTATTGAATTTATACCGTTTTCTTCAAGTATGCTGGTTAAGCATTAAAAATACCACAACTCTATCAAATGAAAACATTTTCCTGTAAACGCTACATTATTTCGAGTGGAATTCAAAATGAAGTCTTTATCATAAGTTCATTAAGTCGGTGTCGAGACGACGGCTCGCTTCTCAGACACTAAACTTTGCAACTTAACAACGAAGCAAATGTTTTATTCTTTTTACACCAAACATCCTTGATAAAGTGAAGATTGAAGCTCAGAGTTTGCTGTTACCTCGTCTAGTTATAAAGCCTTGATGCGAAGCTATTAGTCTCTGTATATAAGATGCACAGATTTGAATATTTCATTTCTTTCTTGAACACTGTTCCGCTATATTTTTATTAAAATTTTCCTCCGACCCTCTTTTGAAGATATTCAAATGATTTATGGCCGTTCATATTCAAATCTGATTAAATTAAAAACATGCTTTTAAGTTAATGTACGTTTTGTATGTAACCTAATTTTGAAAAGAATCGAGGGAATTAGTCTTCAGATTAGATTTTTTTACTAATAAAAGCTATTTTATTAGTATAGTGACGACACCACGATAAAATATGCCCTCAAAAACAGTGAAAAATATATCAATATTTCCTGTTAGTCTTGCACTGCACAAATATAGCAAAAATGTAAACACTGGCCTACACTGGCCACTGAAATAGCAGAATCGTTGATAACATTTTTTTCCACGGCGACCGTTCCATACATCATAATTTCAGAATGACCTATTTTTGCACCCAACTGCTGGAATGTACATTTGTCCCACTTTAAGCCACAAAAAAGATTTATAGTCTATAACTGTTGTAATTAATAAAACGTTGGCTGGTTTTGCTAAGAAAACATGTTTAAAATTATTATCTATTATGCATGCCGAGTATGCAGTATTAAAATACATGTTGAAAGTACACAATAAAAAAAAGATATGGTTTATTCACGACATAAAAAGACATACGAGGGATGTTATATATTAGACCCATGGTCTCTGATACACTCTTCATTATATCGTCCTCATATTAAATGACATATTACATCGATAAAATCAAGCCTCCCAAAAATACATAAATCCTTTACATACATATATTTGAGAAGATTAATCATTATCCAGGTCCCTTTAATTAGTCTTTCTACAAACTGTGTGCTACAATTTCAAAGCGCTTTAGGAGGACTTTTAATTTTAAATCAGGAAAGGAATTACCACGGATTAATGTCATTGTAAAAGTTTTGCAAACATCTCGTAACTCTGGTCGGAGAAGTTTTGAAATTTTTCTGCAAGGTGCAATGAATCTAAGGGGTGAGCGTTATTAGAAAGTTCTCGAAGCTAGATTATTCTGGCTTTGCCAAGAATTTCTCGCCAGGAACGTTATGGCTTTTCAAATAAAAACGATGTTATTTTCGTTTTAAAACCGGCAGTAAGGATAAAGTGTTGCCAAACTAGAATGCTTCGGGTTTTTATCTCTTTAGCTGCTTGTTCTTTCTTGAGATATAAAGTCGGGTTTTGGTAATAAATCTTTGTTTATATGCAATAGATCGATATAGTATTTTAAATAGCTTTAGCATAATTTAATTGTATCTCATACGATTGTTCAAATAAAATGTAACCCAAGCATATATTTTTAATTTTTGATATGGATATCAATACGAATACTGATACATTGATTTCGTGGTTCAATTTATTCTGCTGGTATATTACTGGCTCTATAATGGTAAAAATAAAAAAAAATGTGTTAAAGCAATAATGAAAGAAATTTTTTTGTTGTCAAAACATGTACACGTAATAAATTCATGCAGTACTTTATATTGCGTTAGACTTAGAAGGAAACAAAAGGGTAATGAATGGAGTCGCGGTTGAAGGAATAATTGTCAACGTGTCAACACATAATGTCTCACATAGACGGTCTTTTGTGCAACGTAAAAGATCATGCATCATTGTGAAAAATGATCGCTACCGCTCGTGAACAATGCAAAATATTAGAGTGCAGATGTGAAAATTGTACAGGTTAACATGTTGGTAAAAAATATGGGGTTCTTTACTAGGATGCCATTTTAAAGTGACAGACAGGTAGTTTTATAGTAAGATATGACTGTTACTACATTCACATGATATTATTATGATAATATGAATGCGGTTTCAGTAACGTAATTTTTAAGGCAACCTTCCATTACATAAGCTTATTGTAATTAACATAAATTATTGTTTTATTTATCGACCAACACCGTACATCTATTTTTGAATGACACATTAAAGACTTAACCAAGAAAGATTGTGACTTCTGTTCAAATCAAATAATTTATTTGATAAATACAGTATGTCATGGGGTAAATAATTTTAGTATTGTATAAATAAGACATGCAAATATTTTATATCGGAAATATTATAAAGCGGAAGAGATTGTAGTGGTTTGAGCCCGCTGCATGCTTTTTAGCTTGCAGCATAAATGGGCCGGCTCCTCTGGGGCAGTAACACACTCCCACAGAAGATCAACGCCTGTCTATGGGCGACGGTGATCACTTAACATCACGTGACCCGCCTGCTCGTTTGCCTCCTTCTTACATAATAAAGAGCCTGTCTTATATACACATTAATCTTGGGATTTATTGTATTTTTAATGATTAAAGAAAGAATGACTTTGCTCTATGTTGATGCTTTTGTATGATCCTTATTTTATGAAAATACTCGCATAGAAGGACAGCACCAGACAAATAGTTCCCTGTCTTGCATTCCACAGTCGTTTGAATACAAAATAGCTACTCAATTCATACTCCCAGGCAATTTTTGATGAAATTGATTCCTCAGATGCTGATTTTTTTTACAGATACAGTTTCACATCTTTATCCCTTACGGGGTAGACAGAACCAAGAGTTGTGAGACTCAAAAGCCATGCTTAGCAATTTGGTGGGCTTATCGGCAGGCCCACCTTCCCCGTCCTCCCCATTTGGGGATGGTGTTTCAGGTGTCTATGGGCGGCGGTGATCACTAAACATCACGTGACCCGCCTGCTCATTTGCTTCCCTCTTTCATAAAAAAAGCGGTGGACTGTATTTCTTTATTCAAATATGTAGCTATAGAGAATGTAAATTCAAAAGTAATAAATATATAATAATAAGCCCACAATGCTAAACGTGGCCTTCTAGTTTCGCTACTCTTGGATCTGAATACCCAATAAGGGAAAAAGACGTGATACTTTTTCTGTATTCAGAAGTAATCTCAATCATTTGAATGCGTCAAAAATGTGAACGGTTTCAAACAAACAAGAAAAAATCATTAAATAACCTCAAGCATCGGATTAAGGAGACATCTATCAAAGAAATGTTAGACCAACTTCCCCAAGAAATCAAATAAATCAAACAATTACAAAAACTAATTACGTAATGCAAAAGGGAAAATTAGCATTGAAAATTTTCCAAAAGTTGTATCCCCTATAAATCTGTTCTGGTAACATGATGTTAGATTAATGAGTCGAATTTGTTACAAAAACTGACTTGTTTTATTACCAATTTCTGTTTACATACGCGATCTATACATATAATAAAATTGTAACTGAGCTATGTCTGTACATGGGAGATATTTGAGAAAAACCTAAGTATATAGGAGCTCTTTATAGGACCTATAGAAGCCAAAACTATTGTTTTTATAATTTTTGTCTGTCTGTCTGTATGTTTGTACGCGCATCACACAAAAACTACCGAACAGGTCTGAATGAAATTTGGCATAGAAAAGGATAGCGATGGACTATGACCTAGATTAAAAGATAGGATAGGATACTATTTATCTCGGAAAAATTTACGGTTCCAGAGGGATATATAATTTATTGTAACCGAGCAAGGGACTGACAATATATTAAAGTATCCATTGGTCGGACGAAGTCGCGGGCATTAGCTAGTCAAATAATAGATTTGCTACTTTAGGGGCATAACTTTGAGAAATACATATGTTGTAAATATATATAAATAAATAAATAGGGACAAATCAAACAGATTGAGTATGATACAAAGCAAGTTCGAGGCTTGTGTTATGGAATACTAACTCAACGATACTTTATTTTATAACAAATATGTATATACATATATAAATAAACATTCAAGATCCAGGCCAATCAGAAAAAGATAATTTTTCCATCATGACTTGACCGCGGATCGAACCCGGGACTTCCGAGTAGCGTTCAGACACGTTAACAATTATACCACGGACATCGACATCCAAACCAAACCATATTTACTGCTCGTAACATGTAAACATACAATATCACATCTTTATTATTTACGGGGTAGACAGACCCCAAAGTAGTACCCGAAACCCACATTTAGTTGAAAGGTGGGATTATTGGTACATAGTATAAAACATAATTGAAGGCAAGGTTTTGAAATAATGATAGATTTTCATGAAAAAATCATCTAAGCAACAAATTTCGAATACACAACTCAATTATACACATATTTTATTTGAGTAATTATATATATTGTTCACAGTATGGCTGATTAAATATTATTATCTCACTTATGATGTTTCTTTACGAGTAATAAATAAATAAATCAATATATAGGAACAAATCAAGCAAATTGAGTTAACGCCAAACTAAGTTCGAGACTTGTATTATGGGATACTAACATAACGATACTATATTTTATAATAAATACACATATATGTAGATAGACAAGACTGAGGATAATCAGAAAAATAGTTCGAAACCCGGGACCTCTTGGTTGAGAGGCAAGGATCTTACCACTTCGCAAACGAGGCCGTCGAAGAAGAAAGAATCATATCTTCTAAATTGGTTTAGGACTGAAAATAAAAGTTTAATGTACTTAATGAAGATTTTTTACCAATCAAGAAAGAAAGTTAATCAAGTGTAAAGTGACTTAAAACCAGGAGATTCTTTTAATACCCAATGAGTTAGCACTACAGAGTCCTACCTAGACCTCTAGACTAGACTAGACTTACTTGACTACGTCGTTATTAAAACACAATAGGCTAAACAATTCGGAACTGCCACAGATGAGAAAAAACGCTGAAAGAAACTCATTACAGTTTTAGCCCTTGTCACGCCAGTAATAGGGGCTTTCAATTATATGTCGTTCCTACTGTAAAAGGGTTGCTATGATTTCCCAACCAAACCGCACGCAATATACATACAAACGTACAACATAATATTGCACAAGACGTACTTAAACAGACTATGCATGAATTGTGAACGTGTAGAAACCAAGCATGCTATCCATATATTTTTAATAACTTGTCCTCTCGTCTTAATTTTTAACTCACGACGCAAAATGAGGGGTGTTACAAGAAAGACGTCAATATATATATGTGTGTGTGAGTGTAACTCTTTAAGGCATCTTGCTTAGCTTTCAAACAGATGGAAAGATTTTGGTGCTGTATTTTTTTATTCGAAAGCCACTTTCTTTGCTATAGTTCTTTGTTCAAACAGTTTAAAGAATATCAGCTCTTTTTCAAAATGATATAAGGTAATTTTAATGAGTTTCTTGTGTCGGGGATATTATACTTTAATTGTATATAGTGTTGTTTTTACAGCTTAATACCTACGGCAAAATAAGACATTGTTAAGTTTTCATAACATTTGCTATCGAGAAAAGCTACAGGTAAATAGGCTCGTTCATCGAAGTATATTTGTCATGCAGAGTAAACAATGTTGCGAGGTCTACTTTAAATAAGTCAGTGATACAAACATACAACATAATACCGCATAAAAGCGGCAACGTGTGACGTATTTCGGTCACGTCCCCGCTGATCACAGAATTCAATTTGCAGCGCAAAATAATACAATTTTACTTCATCGAGCTGGGGTATCGATTTAACCAGAAAATTAGATTGTAACCTGCTTTAATTCGATTACGCTATCATGTTTCAGATCACGAGTCACATTTTTTTGTGTTTTTTAACATTTAATTTAATTTGTATTATGAAAAAATGTTTCTTTACGGAAACACATAAAATCGATAGGATAGAAAAAATGGATTTTGCATAGGAAATTATCAATTTTCAACTTAAATATTATAGGTACAACGAATGACGATGATCCCAATATGGTTAGCTAAGATGGAAAGAGGCCATGATTATACCCAGTGTTATGCAAGCGAGCGAAACGAGTTATCCGACTTCGAGTACATTTTGTGGTATACTTTTCAGAAAACTACAAAAACTACATATTTTATATTTTAAAGAAAGAAGAAGATATCAGTAATAAATTTGTGGATGTTACAAAACAGACTCAGAATTAAGCTGCGCTTGAAGCTAGTTTAATGGTTTTTAAATTTAAGTGTTTGGCCAAAAATTATGCCTTGTATTAGTAAATTTTTATTAACATGTTACATGAGCTCATTATCTCTCTGTACTTTGTCAAAACACCTTTGAATAGAATAAGACTGAGACTCGTGTACCAATAATATTAATTTCAAACCAAATGTCGTCTATCATTCGCATATTCTCTAAAACATCACTAATTACTTCTAATTAACTATTATCATTATTAAATACTCGATAAGCATTCAAAATAGTTCATTCGGCGAAACTTATCGGAACATAACTAACAAAGCGATTAAGAAAACGACCGGGGAAACTCAGTTCACTCAGCAATCTAATTAAAGGCAAGACGTTTCCAGTTCCACGAAAATTATTACAGTAATTTTTCACTCAAAACTTCCTAGGTATAAGTTTGAGAGACGGCACCGGAGCCCGGACAAGGGATTTTGCTTGAATAAACAGTTATAAACAGGGATCTGTTTTACTTATAATACAATGTTTAGATTTTATGGAGGCTTAAACGAAGTACTTATATTATAATATAATATTTTCATTTCTCATTTCGAAACATTTTATATAATATTATCAAAATTTTTAAAGGAAGCCTCTGCTTCCATGGTCCAGTAGGCAAGCTATTATATAAGTATAAGCCCATCGTAATAAAAATTCGAATAAGTGTGCCTTGTGATTCGAAGGTAGTGTATTTAAATATAATTTCGGTTTTTACGAGATTTTATGTGATCACCGCCGCCCATAGACAACTGCGACATCCGCGGGGTCACAAAAGCGTTGCCGGCCTTGAAAAATCCCCCGCCCTCCCCACATGGGGAGGGCGGAGAAGTTGGACCTCCGGCTCTCCCACTCACCGGACGGAGCATGGCGGCTGATAGCCGCCATTCAGCTGTAGGTCTTCTGTGGGAGCGTGGTACTGTCCCGGACGAGCCGGCCTATTCATGCTGCAGGCTAAAAAAGCATGCAGTAGGCTCATACCACTACAATCAAAAATTTAAAGGAAGCCTCTGCCTCCATGGTCCATTGAGCATGCAGTGTGCCTTATGATTCAAAGGTTGTGAATTAAAATATAATTTCGGTTTAGCAGTTTAGTCATCTTAGAGCCAAACCATCACCTTAGAGTAATAAAGATTCGGACAAAACATATAAGAAATCGTCGTTGCCGGATACTGTGTAGACGACATCATGATGGTGATGAAATTTGCATATTATAAATTTATGAAATTGTTGTCCTTTGTCCCGCTTAATCTTCAAAACGGTTTATCTCATTTTGATGCAATTTTATGTGGCGATAGTATATGAAGGGCTGGAGGGTGACATAGGTTACTTTTTTCTCTCTTTCTATTCTCCCACTTCCTAAATTTAACACGAGAAAATCCGCAGGCAAACGCTAGTATACTATAAGGTCTGAATATTAATATTTTATATGCAAATGAACCGATAATGCAATATCACGCACGGCGCACGGCTTGATATGAAAATGAAGGTAAAAATACAAAAGTTAAATAATCAGTAAGAAATATTACAGTCTAATGAATACTTATGGACCGAGATTGTAATGCGAAGCGAAAACTTTTTCCACATTTTTCAACTGCGTGGGTTAAGGCAATTTACAAAGTGTGTATAAATTACGTCAAAATATAAATAAAAACTTTGTATATGTGATATTACCTAAACGAACTTTTTTATATCTCCATGGGGACATGGCGTGCTCGTTTTGATAAAAACTTTCACCCATCCTTTCAACACAATAATGGGACTAACCTTTTTCAGCCACATAATATTTTAGTAGTAGTAGAACGAAAATTGTTAGCAATTGCTGACAATTTGTTTTATTTGCTCAATACAAATTATTGCAATCTAATTGTTGCCGATTATAAAACGCTTTATTATTTCGATTAATATTTTATTATATACAGTTATACTGCTTCCGTGGTCCAGTGATCGAGGCGTATTTCTTGTGATCTGGAGGTCGTGGGTTCGAATCCCACTGGAGGTAACTTTGTTAAAAGTTATTACTAATCTGGTTATGTTATTGCAGATTTAAATCACTTGATTATCCAGAAAGTAGATGATATCATGCTTCGGAAGACACGTTAATCTACTATGACTCCCGACCGACATCTAGCGTTTGTATAAACCGATTTTAGGAATAGTTCTGTTTAATCTTTTGGGTTACAGAGGTCAGGTGATAGTGGCTCCGTGTAAAGACCATTAACCGTACTTTTTTATATATTTTTTTTATGTTAAAGGGAGGCAAACTAGCAGGCGGGTCATGTGATGTCAGTGATCATGTCATAAAAAAAAAACCCGTCCCAAATGAGGAGGGCGGGGATGTCGGGCCTCCAGCTCTCCCACTCACCAGACGGAACATGGCGGCTGATAGCTGCCATTCAGACGTCGGTCTTCTGTGGGAGTGTGGGGAGTGTGGTACTACCCCGGATGAGCCAGTCCATTCATGCTACAGGCTCATACCGCTAGTAAATTCTTCTAGTTTAGGTAGTGTACCTCGGACTATCAAGCGTCACTGCTGAGAATGCAACAGGAATAACGCTCAGATATAGATTAGTAGACTACAATATAACCATCCGTAGTTTTTCGCAAATAATTTATTTTACTTAAGAAGGTTTATCTAGGTAAAATGTAGCTTTTTAAAGTCTCAGGAAGCTAATTACGTTCCTAAAATAGTATGATACAGAACTAAATATCACCCAATAGAAAAAAAAATCGCCTTAAAAGTAAAAATATTTTCCTTTTATAACATAAAAGTTTTATAACTGGTATCGTTACTATAGAAACAAGATTTATTAAAGGAACTTATTATATGAAATATGAAATGAAAAGGCCTAGGGGAGTGGAAAAGCTTTATGAATTTAGTTCCGAAGTTAGCTTAAATATTGAAAACAACAGAAAATAACGTTTAAATTAGAACTGTATATTGCTTTGTACATTTTTTTTTTTTTACTTATTTGTAGAAATATCCGATTTCCAAAAGTGATTAAACCTTAGAAACAAACAAATTAATATAAGCAAAAACGCTATTATCTTAATTTATGAAGTTATAATTATATCACAAGTTTGGCTCTGCAAACAATTTTTCTCAGTACATAATATGTTTAGGTACATTTTGGTAATATTTTACGTGAATATTTTTTGGTAAAATAGAATTCCTAAACATCTTTTGAGCGTATAAGCCTAGTTAAATCCTCAGCGGTGTCGCTTATAAAACCAGAAAGAGGCTACTTAGCCAAGTTATTGGTTTTTACATAGAGTGACTACCTGACCTCTGCAAACCGAAGGGTAAACCAGAACCAATCCTAGTATATGTTGATACAAACGCTTTACTAAAATTCTTCATAGTGGGATTCAAACCCATGATCGGATCACAAAGCACCCACTGTGGACCACGAAGATAGTCGATTTATACATATAATCCTAGATAATAATTATAAATCAACACAATCGAAAAATGGAAACGAGCAATAAACAATATGATTATATTTAAAAAGGTCTGTAAAAATATATTTTTCAAACAGCATGGTCAATTTTAATTATCCTGTAAAATATATTCACGATAGGTTTGCCTATCTTTAATTAATTTTCGTAGTTATATTTCGGACGGGTCGTGAATTAACTTAAAGATTAATTGCCTCGTATTAATTAGCAGTGTGTTTGATGGTAGTTATTAAATTTTCTGATATTGAGCCGGCTGGATGCGCGGCGCTTGAGTGCTTGGTATATTTGTATAATTTTCATTATATGCCTCATATAAATAGTTAATGACGTCATTTTACTGGATATTTTTGCTCGGTATATCGTGAAAATATTGGCGTGGCTATTGTTTTCTTTTACGAGAAAAAAGCAACCAGAAATATTCGCTTCTAAAGTTGTAAAAAGTCTGCCGTCTAACTTTTTAACTGTGGAAAATTTTAAAAGAAATTGGGTCTATAGAATTTAATAAAAAATTCAAACGAAGATTGGTTTCAACAAAGTCAATCAAGTAGAGATATTACATTAACAATTTGGTATCTGTCAATCAAATATTTTCAGTATGGGGATTTTCAAGGCAAGAGTTAATAGGCATTACTTGAGTTTGCTTTACCTTAGACATCATTACTTCCCATCAAGCAGGACTGAAATCAAACGCATTCAAGGCAAAATTGAAAAAATTGTGATAATTTGATTATTTTTATATTTAATGGTACGAAACAACTTATCCGTTTATTTATGGTATAGGATAAATGGCAATACGGTATCTATGGTTAATGGAAATAATCCCCTTAGGCTCTGGTGAAAGCCTTTTTATTGCTAGACTTTTACAATCTGTGCAGAAAGACAATCAGCTTGCTCATTATACTTATTTTCCTCTCTAAGACTATAGCATTAAAAATCTATTACGAAGCATGGTTTTATCTACTTCATTGTAAAATCAGACACAAAAAAGCAACTAAGCCATTTTAATTTGGCAGAAACGTTTCGTTTCTGCTCAATGTAAGTTAAAAATTCATTACCAAAGAGTAACACTGGTTTATTTCGAAATGTATATTAATTACTTAACTTTTAATGATGAATGATATAAGTAAAGTTTGTTTCCATAATCATATGACGAATATTGAGTGCAATATCATTATGGAGGTGATAATTAAACACATTTTTCGTAGTGGTACGAGCCTGCTGCATGCTTTTTAGCCTGCAGCATGAATGGGCCGGCTCGTCCGGGGCAGAACCATACTCCCACAGAAGACCGACGCCTGAATGGCGTCTATCAGCCGCCATGCTTCGTCCGGTGAGTGGGAGAACCGGAGGCCCCGCCATCCCAATTTGGGGAGGGCGGGGGTTTTTTAAAAACCGGCAACGCTTCTGTGACTCCGCGGGTGTTGCAGTTGTCTATGGGTGGCGGTGATCACATAACATCACGTGACCCGCCTGCTTGTTTGCCTCCCTCTTACATTAAAAAATTAATAATAATAATAAAAAGATTTTACTAAATAAAAATAAAAAACTTTTTTTAAAAAATTAACATAACATCATTGTTTTTTTTAATGTCAGAGGGAGGCAAACGAGCAGGCGGGTCATGAGATGTTAAGTGATCACCGCCGCTCATAGACAACTGCAACACCCGCAGAGTTACAAAAGCGTTGCCGGCCTGTAAAAAACCTTAGCCGGAGAAGTTGGGCCCCCGGCTCTCCCACTCACCGGACGAAGCATGACGGCTAATAACCGCCATTCAGGCGTCGGTCTTCTCTGGGAGTGTGGTACTTTCCCGGACGAGCCGGCCCATTCGTGCTACTGGCTAAAAAGAAGCCTGTAGCTGGCTCCACACCACTACAAGTAGTAGCTTCATACCACTACTAGCAGTGGCTCCATTCCACTATGAAAAATTGTCATTAAAACTATAGGTATTTTTCAAATTTCAACATAATTGGACACTAGGAATAGGTTTTATTTGTCTTGCAACATTTAGCCCATATTAACCCACAAACCCACCAACAGAGCAAGCTTAGAAAACGACATAGACAAAAAAAAATGATCAAAATCAGAGAGTTAAGTCTATTCGTGGTATTAAATTCAATATCGCGTATCCACGCTGTGTGTAACTTTTAATTAAATTTAAGAGGATTAAAATTAAACTTCCCATGATATTCCATTCGGCGATAAGTATAAATTTTATTTCGTTATTCTTATTTTATTTTTTAAACGTCATCGTGAAAATGCATTTAGGTATTATGGATATTATTTTTATTTTTTATACTTTCGGTTATAGGTTTGAGTCGCAAAAATTATTTTTGTGATCCATAAGAAAGTTGAAAAGCTCAAATAAATACATACTTAGCGAAAAAACATGGATTGAGTTATCACCAGAGTAAGTGCGAGACTTTGTGTTATTAGACACTATGTTTAAAAAAAAAACAAAATCGTTTTCAATATATTTATTCAGAAATTAGACCTTCATAGGCACTTTTTCACGTAAATAAATAATAAACATTTATATCATAATCAAGCTTCACACTACAAGATTGTCTTCCGATTACTCAATTACATGCCGTCTGATTATAAAAATTTTATTTGTTTGGAAGTCTTTATTTTATATTCAGTCGCGTAAATAGATATGGAGATATTTAAAAAAATTGATTTATATATACCTACACGCCATGACATCCCTGATAAATCGTTGAAGGCACAAGGCACCTTTTTCAAAAATTGTATTTATTGAAATTGTGTGCAAAATAAGTATCTTATAATCAATTAAGTTAAAAGCAAAGGACTAACTTGGTGCAATAGATATAAAAATTAACTTTATCTATCAATAGTTAATGTAACGTTTTCATTACAATGCACAGCGTGAACACAACGGCATTACTTACCAACTATAACGTTACAATTGCAATAGAAACCAAACGAATAAATCACCAATGAACACTGACCAACTTTCCTACTAGTTTTGGAATGCACAATAATTGAAGCGAACTGTAAATTATATACAGTACAGATATGCGTTTTATAGCCCGCTGTGTATATTAAATAATAAATTTACAATAAGCTGAAAATTAGTAAAATTGCTAAAACGTATAAACATATATTCAATTTTCTTATCATTTCAGTACATGGACAAAACTCGACTTTAATTGAGGTCAAAAACGGAGGCATTGAAGAAATAAGTATTGATTTTTTATCGCATAAAAACAATTTTGGCATAGTACATTTTTTTTAAGCCACACATCAAACCACAACCCACTGTTCTTAGCACGTGTGCCTTCTAAACGTAAATATTTTAAGCGGTTCATAATTTAAGACAATTTCGAAATGTATTAAAATTTTAAATTGAAGAAGAATTTATGCTTATAATTTTCTTTTAAGTTTTTATAACAATAATTATGAGTATTGTGAATCAAAAAATGGAAAAATAGTATCAGGTGTAATTAAAAAAAAAGTTATTGTGTTAGTTAGGCGTAGTTAAAGTCAAATAAAAGGAAAACCGACAGGAGCTTTTAACATTTATACTGATTATATTTTTGATTAAAATAAAATCAACAAGCTTTATTAAAACTTTCCCCTAAATTCGTAACTAAGGCTTATGAAAATATAAACATGATTATATTTCTGAACTCACGTTGACTTGTTACCAAACGAGGGGCGTCCAAAAGTTTGATGTACAGATAAAAAACGCACATTACAACGCAGGACAATCATTTTCAGTTGTCCTGTATCGTGATAAGGTTTATTTTTGAGTAGTGAAGTTGGTGTACTTGCTAAAGTCCAAAAAGTTCTTCAACGCTTCGTTAAACTAGATGCCTGGGATTACACGTCCCGCGACAATGCTCTGATTGTACAGAAAATAATATCTTCGTTGTAGTATTTCGAGAATTGTAGTTATTGTTTCACCAAGTGTTGTTACGAACGCATTTAAAGAAAATTTTTAAATAGGTAAAACTATGGACGTACAGGATTTAATAGGACTTGTTTAAAGCTTTTTTTTTTAATGGCTATTATTATATTTTATTTAGTACGAAATACATTTTTACAATTTATGGCGGTTATCAGCCGTCATGCTCCGTCCGGTGAGTGGGAGAGTCGGGGGCCCAACTTCTCCGCCCTCCCCAAATGGGGAGGGCAGAGGTTTTTTACAGGCCGGCAACGCTTCAGATATGGCCCTTTCGAATATCATAGTTATTTTTTCACGAATAAGCTAATTTAATAAAAATAACTACCTACTACCTAGTATTTTTGTATTGGATGCATTGCATTGTTTAATCGTTGCTTAAATTTATCACAATAAAAAAAAATCTCACATCTACCTATTTAAAAACTTTTTTTTGTATTTAACAATCAAACTATTTCTATTCAAGTGGAATCTTGCAACTCAATTTTGAAGCATTGTATGTCTTCAATCGATTGGGAAAAACTGACATGCTTAGTTTGGATGATAATACCAGGTTAGCTAGTGACGTCATTCTAAATCCAACGTGGCGGAACATCCAAGATGGCGGACTAGTTATTTTTAAAGCACTACCTATAATATGGATATCAAATGAGAAAGGCTTGGTGCGAATAATTTGAAAATCAAAGTGACACATTATAAAAGCTTGTTTTTAAAAAAGTTTTTTACTTTAAATTTATTATGTTAATTCTGAAAAAAGCAACAAATCCATTGGCAAATTAATATAAAGCTCGGGTTAAAACTAAGGCAGTTCAATTTAAAATGTCCCAGAATTTGATGAATACTCAGCAGTGCATAAAATAGTGTTTCCAAATCCCCTAGAGGGAGATAGCCTGAGGCTAATCCCTTTGCTCTAAATAAAATATTCGAGCGCTTGGCGCCGAAGGGTTAATATGGATTTATATTTTTGTTATATTTTCTTTGTTCTTTTACAGGGTTAAAAAAGGCAAAAGGAGGTGAAAATTAATCTGTTTGGCTTTTGATGCCTTCTTTTAATTTCGAGAATTCGAGATATTTCAAGCGGTTTGCATTGTGTAGAATATTAATTACCTATGAGTTATTACAAGTTCATTGGTAATATTTGATTATGATATTGCGGCGCCACTAATAAAAGAAGTCAATATTTCTTTTTTATTGATAAAGAGTAAGCTTAATTATGCAAAATGATATAATATTAGTTTTTGATCGCGGCTTCGCTTTCGTCAAATTTGGGAACAGTATAAGTAGTCTGTCACAGTAGCCTGTCAATCTCCAGCCCTTCAACTATCTCCAATAAATATACTCCGTTGTGACGTGAAAGTTGGACAAACAACATGTCCATTCTTCCATCGGACGACAAGACGCTCGGACCAGCGCCATCCATTTATGGTTGACATTCCACCAACTCGGACAAAGCGCTTCTTTCTTTCTCTCACTTCCAGCGTCATTGTTTCCTGAGGAATATAACCATGGACTTTTTAAGAAAAGAGTGAATCAGTTTTTTCTAGCCAAACATGCACCATCGTCGGCCGCGTCATCACTTACCATCAGGTGACACTGCGGTCAAATGCTTGACTATTGAAGTAAAAAAAAAAACAAACACACTTTTACATTTATGAATTATGTAGAAATGGACTTAAGTAACGTGTTGAGTTTTAGTTATTTTTATATCAATGGATACTTTTTTAAAACTAAATATATTGGCAGCAAGCTGTAATGAATAGGGAATGGTGGAAGCGGAAAGGGGATGCCTTTGCCAAGCAGTGAGACATATAACGGGCTATAAAAAATTGTGTGGTCCAGTAAATACATCAATAGACAATAGCAATGCTTCTAAGTATCCTCAGCTCCTACGATGAATACGAAACACAAATATATACTATAAATATATAGGGACAAATCATGCAAATTGAGTTAGCCCCAAACTAAGTTAGAGACTTGTATTTATGGAATACTAACTCAACGATACTATATTTTATAAAAAATACATAGTATATAGATAAACATCTAAGACCCAGGCCAATAAGAAAAAGGTCATTTTCCGTCATGACCTGACCGGGGATCGAACACGGGACCTCCTGAGTATCGGTCAAGTACGTTAACCGTTACACCACAGAGGTCGTTACCATACTATTTATTCAACACCGGACTTAGACATGCCGTATAATTAATGATTATAAATTATCTTCAAAGATATCGTAACTCCACACAATGGAGTGCCAAACTTTTGTACAAACAGAGTTTTCATTGTGTCGTCTTCGGATTAATACGTGAACTTCACAAAGGGTTATCTAAGTTAGGTACCAGGTTTCTATTAATTACCCAAGTTCAGGCGGGATCGATAATAATTAATTAACAAGTTTAGTTTGACAAGACGGCCATTTTACTCAGTTTTAGCGCACTCATTATGCTGTTTTTGTATTCAGTTTTATTAAATAAAATGTTGTAAATTTTTTAATTAACTTGGCGATCGTCTCTGCATAATTTCTTTATTAAATTTCAAGTTCTTTCTGAAGGTCTGAGTAGAGTATCAATTTATTTGCAGGAAATGTTATGAATTCTTAGGAACATTTAATGAAGTTTGATTATAAATTTCTCTACATATTTCATACTGGAATGTATGAGATAGGTAGTCTCCTAATGTTCTATATTGTTTATAGAAGAGTAGGAAACTTTTCGACATACTTTCATATGGCTAAAAAATTACAATCACTACAGTATATGTAAGAAAAAAAGATACCTATGGATGTTGATGTAGATCAGCGTTTCCCAAACTTATTTTGTGTATTGCACACTTTAAGAATAGATTACTTTTTAGCGCCTCCATTTTTTCACCTACTTAAAACCCACTATTCTACACAACCCCCCCTAATTTTTTTCTGGGTCTTACCGCCCCCCTTTAGTTCTGCAGCGCCCAAAGCGGGCGTTATCGCCCACTTTGAGAAATTGTAGATTAACTCTATTTATAAAACTATATAAAAAATCCAGTTCGTGAATGTCACTAAAAGGGGATTAATGCCCGTAGAAAGGGTAAGAAAAGTTTATTTATAGTTTTGGTCCACATTTCCTAAAAGAAAGTAACTTTTGTGGGTCAGGCTTTTCACCCTTGCCGTCGCCTAGCCGTCAGGTTAAAAACAGCCAATCTCTCTGGGACACAATTAGTCATGGTTTAAAAATCAGGTTATTTTTATGGGGGCGTGAAACGATTCGCACGCGAGAAAGCGTTCGGTTCACGTCACTTTCGTACACGTAAATTGACTGACTCAACGAAACTTTCCAATTAAGTCATTACGCGAATGACGGTCGGTGTTACTTTGAATAAATATCGCCTGTAGGCTTGTATCGCCGGTAATGACTAGCAAGAAAGGTGCTATTTAGAATTTTGCTTTGGCAACACGACGCCATTATTCAGGAAAATTTAGCGGTTTATTAACTTTTACATATTTTCTCCCTTGTAGGGTATATAACGCCAAGAATAGTGATAACCGAAGGCAAATGCAGTATCGGGTACAGTATAATTACGGGCTAGAAAGAGCTAAGAGTCGTGAAACTCGAAGGCCACGTTTAGCTGAATGGTGGGCTTATTGGTGCAACAGAGATTCAAACATAGTGACAGGTTACTAGTCCTTAGCCTATGAAAAGAAACCCTTTTTTTAAGGAAATTATGTGTACCAATAATACTTGTCTACCTTCCTAATAATAAGACGATATTTTTATGTTTTGATACTCGATTACCATTCTTTTGCAACTATAGGAATTTCGTGATAAGGACAGTGTTTACACAAAATGTCCACCATTAAACCTTTTACCCACTTTCTGACCAGCATAAATATGTGATTAAATTTTGGATTGATGGTGCCTTGTGCCATGCTTTTTATTTCTTCTTTGGCTGTAAATAATATTTTTTCCTTTGAATCGCCATAGAAGCAAAGCCTAAATATGTAGCTAGTATCGTTCAAAAATTATGTTTATACATATATTTTATAGCGATAAATCCTTCAGAAGGCAAAAATTACCAGCTCCTTTCTTCGAAAAGATCTTTTCATTTTTAATTACTAATCGCTTTTTTTTGGCCTTTAATTTTTAAATTGCGTCCATAATGAATGAAGGGTATATTAATTAACTCTCTGGCTTTTTAACCGAAGGTCATTTGTACAGTTAAGTGTAATCGAAAATCGTCTAAGCTATTATTTTACTTTTGATAACCTAAGTCGGTATAAATACATCCCGATACAGTATTTTCTTATGTTTTGAAAAATCAATTTAAATAAACTATTACAATTTTATTTACTACTAGCTTATGCCCGCGACGTCGTCCGCGCGCAACTACTATTGTCAATATCTTGGATATTACCCTAAAACCTCCGTTATTGTTTAAGTTAGACCTTCTCCATTATAACTGCGAAAACCGCATCAAAATCTATTTAGAGTACAGACACACGAAAATTCTAAAACTAAATCGTTTTGGTTTCTATAGGTCCTAAAAATACCCCCACAAATTTTTCCCCTTAATATTATGGGAAAAAGGCGTAATCATATGTATGTATGTAGTATATTTACAGTTTAAAGCATACAAGATAAATATACCAACGAAAATGTTACCCTTAAAACATTGCAATATCTGAGGCGTTTTGACATTCGTTTAGTCTCGAAATTCAAGGCACACCGCGCGTCCGTCACTCTCCTGTCAGCTGACAATGTGACGTGTTGGCAAATACGTCATTTGAAGTTGACCGAAAAGGAAGCTTCGGAATTGGGGCGTAAGAACAGTTGTATCCGTCATAGGTGAGGTCTTGCATTTAGCGTTTACTCTATCTATCTCTCTCGCTCAGTTGGGGTTTTTTTATTACTTTTATTTAGTTTTTAGTATTTGCTGTTATAGTGGCAATAATAAGACATAATCTCTAAAAATTTCAACGACGGCTATTAAAGTTCATGGGATACAAATTGGGCATAGACGAACAGACAGACAGTCTGTCCGTCTGTCATTGGAGTCTAAGAAATAAGATCCCGTTTTACCTATTTAGGAATGGAACCAAAAAAAAAATCGTTAGCATTTAGACTGTCACTTCTACTATAGTATATTGAAAAATACATAAGTTGTCATGTAGGTACAAGTTACCTGCGTCATAAGTTGGACAGTTTGACGGGCGGTAAGTGGGGAACTGGGTGGACGATACGGACGACCAATATTTGTTTCTAGTTTGCGACGTAAATGTCACGGCATCACCAGCGAGTCTATTCTATGAAACTCGAACAAACTCACGAATCTCTCTGTGTTCACTCTCACTTCACTAAGGTTTATCTCCTCATAGATCCTCATTTTACATTCTGTAAGCATCACCTAGTCACTTGTGAAGTGGGAAACTTATATTTTATCTGTCCGAATTCCGTTCTGAGTTCAGTTCAACACGCTGACACGCTCACCCGAGTTGCGATAGTGAGAATTCGTGTTATCAACCAAAGAAGCCATTTAAGAAACTCACAGCGAATTCAGATGTGAAGTATAGAACGAGTTCTTATAGAATCGCACAGCAGAACTCTTTATTGACTCAATATTTATGATACTTAAACAATCGAAGGTATCGGTTCGTTTGTGTTTGACATGTGTAATGTGAACACAGATCAAAGGAACAAACTTTTAAAGGGAATGTGTACACAAACGAATACCAAAGATCAAAGGGATTATGTAGGTAGTTATATTCTTCTTGTTTAGTCGAAAATAACTGTGTTAGCAAAAATTCACTTTGAAAATATATAATATTTATATGTTAGAAGAAGACAAACGATCAGTAGAGTCACGTGATGTTAAGTGATCACCGCCGCCCATAGACAACTGCAACACCCGTGGGGGCACAGAAGTGTTGCTGGCCTTTAAAAAACCTCCGCCCTCTCCATTTGGAGAGGGTGGGGAAGTTAGGCCTCCGGCTCTCCCAATCACCGGACGGAGCATGGCGGCTCTGATAGCCGCCATTCAGGCGTCGGTCTTCGGTGGGAGTGTGGTACTTTCTCAGACGAGCCGGCAAATTCATACTGAAGGCTAAAAAAGAATGCAGCAGGCCAGCGAAACGATCTTATGCTATCCAACAGCCAGTTTATTTTTATAGTATAATTAACATAAATATTATCAAATCTTAAGGTTGGCGTGTAACACAGCAATTTGTGTGTCTACAAGTGTCATATCACTGCAGACTGCTTTAAGTAAAAGAGAGAAAAACATCGTGAGCCCTTATAACGGTGTACATATTTTAGGATTCTATAGCCAAATGGCAAAAACGGAACCCTTATAGTTTCGTCTTGTCCATCTCTTCGTATGCTACAGTCATTTTTTAGAGACTATGCATAATTTTAGGTTTATATTTAGAAGGTAGATGTATTCAATGAACCGCTACAAAACTATGCAACATGATTTTAAAAAATAAAACTATTAAGGTAAATTTTTTATGAGAAAAAAATTTCATTGATTTTCTCAGGATAGGTAGGTATTTCATTGATTTTCTCATATGATGTGGAGTAACCTAAAATAGTGTTTTGATTAAGCCAATATTTTGTAAAATATTCGTTTCTTAAATAGAAAAAGTCTGTCTCCTCTATAACTTTTAAATTGTAAAGAAAAAGTGTTACAAAAATTAGTAATACCGTTAAAATTAAATAAAAACTTTAAACGAAAATTGGTTTAAACAAAATCGATCAAGTAGTTCAGGAGTTATGGGATAAAGTCAATATTTATATAAAATATTAAATATGTCTATCAAACAAATGGTATGGAACGTTTCGTCCGACTAACACTTGGCCATTTATAAAATGTCACACAAAATTTTTATAGATTTTCTGTTAAGTATACCACAAAAAATTACTGATTTTGAGTTTGTGTAAACTCCACAGAGAAACACAATAGGTCTTGTCGTTCCAAGGCATCGACAAACAAACAAATGTACCGACACGTTTCTCCGGTTTTCGAGCAAAATTCAATTCCATGAGAGTCCTTCAATAAAACAATTTCCTCACTAATTAAAAACTCTTTGATCACTATCGTATTTGCAATTCAATAGTTTGCAGAAATAGTCAAAGGAAGACTGACTTTTTAATTTTTTTATGACAATTTTATCAAAGAACTCATCGTTGGGAAAAATATTAAAAGATAAATCCGCCATTGTACAGAATTATTATATATTTTTTTCTAATATAAATAATCTTTCATAACAAAGAATATTCTACCGAAAATCAAAGAAATTTCTTACAATGTATAAAATATATTACAAACCATTTTTTATTAACGTATACGACAACAATAAGCCACAAAAAATAAACTACTTACAATACTAAAAGTCGCATATTTGACCTCTATCTCTTTTGCCTTTTGTATTGCTTAATAATATTATTAAAAAAGTCCGAATTTCTATTTGAAATATAAATAATAATAAATTCACAAACCCCATCAACGGCGCCTGGAATTGAATTATGTTGGTATAAATAAAAATATATAAAAACATTGAACCCTCCATCGGGCTTTAAAAATCGTGCTTTTGTTTATGACGCAATGAATTTCGAGTTTAGGCACCTGCCCGAAAGGTGGCGCCTTTGTTTACGTGAATAATTTCCACAGTGGTGCTATAGAATAATACAGAAATTAAGCTTTAGAACTATATAATAATTATAAAGTTAAATTTTAAATTTAAATCATAAATATGTTACAAGTTTTTGCAATTTTTATATATTAATTAAACTATTATATCTAAGAAATTCCTTGCATAGGTCTTAGTGTATTTCTTTCATATAATCTGTACAGTTAAAAAAATTGAATTATGTTCAAGAAGAAACGTTTTCAAACGTGTCATAAACAAAATGTATGAGACAATTTGAAACTATGAAATGTCGGTTACACTGAGATTTTGTTTAGTTTTGAAGAAGTATTCAAAAACAGATATTTTCTTTACACCTTGGATGTTTTGCAGACGTTTCTTTGTTGTGGAGTCGACACTTTTATCGGCTTAATTCGCTCAAAATGAAACAGTTCTGGTGAAATTGATAAATATGTAAAATTTTATGAAAAATGGGACTGTGGCAGTCTGATAAGTATTTTTTCTTTCACCTTTGAATTGACATTCAACAAAATTTATTTTACTGAAGTGTCGTTTTTGAAATACTTTAAGTCTTAGTAGATATTCAATATTACTGATTATAATATATTGATTATTTAAATATTTATCTGAAAACTAATGAATAACAATAACTAAAAGCTCTTGTCTACATTTAATTATAAAATATTTTCAACCCGCGACGCAAAAAGGGGGGTGTGTCGGGGGATTTTTAAAAACGTATACGTATGTATTTTAATTGCTTGTTATTTGACACCTATAAAAATATGTATGGAGAGTAATTTTTATGAAAATAAATGTTTACAGCATTACCACGTATATGACATGATAATTGAAGCCAATGCTTAGTTGAATGGTGGAATATTTTTTAAAATGGAGTTTCGAAGATAGTGACAAATTGTTAACCCATTGCGACCTCTAATTTTTTGGCTCTTTCCCTTGATTGATTTTTACAGTATAATAGCTTTGAAAGAGAAGTAGTTGAAATATTATTTATTAATTTTTGTTCCAGTCTAGCATGGTAAATAATTAATACAATAATATAAAAAATAATATATATATTTTAATTGCTGTGAAACTTTTTTCTACTTTAAAACAAGTCCTGAAAGTAGGAGAAACGATGGAGAGAAAACTTCGCACCTAGAAATCGTTTCTTTTCAATAAGTTATGAATCACCAATTTTAAATCGCGGAATTCAGTTTAATATTGAAAAATCCAATACTGTTCATTGAAAAAGTTTGATGTGCAGAAGAAATTCTAGTGATCGGAAATCTGAAGAGATATCGCTGATCATTTATTAAAAAATAATCATATAATTTTATAATTACTAATTATACTTACTGAAATTTCGATTCTATGAAAGATAAAGTTACTTTTTAATCTAAAATTGCTCCTAAAGATCAAAGACAAAATTATTTCGAACAACAACTTAATTAAATTTTTTGGGGGTTATCTGTCAC
>JADGIL010016319.1:4857-15841 GCA_020352625.1 Cactoblastis cactorum
CCTATGACATAAAAAAAAAATAGTTCTTTTTGTTTATACCATTCAAAACATGCTAACAGACATTCTAAATCTCTTCTAGTCTTTCAGTCTAATTTTTTAATCCCCTCTTTGAACAAATCCATATCGTCTCTAGCAAAAACCAAAGCAGTATAATATTCGGTCTTCAATTTAATTTTGTTTGTTTACATATATCATTTATTCGTTTGTATAAGAAATATTTCTTTTATTTTTTAATCATTTGGGTATAAAATGATTTTGCTGTTTTTTTTTCGCGTGAAATAGAAAGTTTAATACATAAAAGGGAAACAATAAACAAGTATATTTTGGCCATTTGAAATATATCTAAAAATTGTTACAGCCAATATGTTACTAGATAACATAATAACAAACATTATGGAATATAATTCGAAATTTAAATTAATCCCCCCTAATTTTCCCTAACAGTTTCGCGCTATTCTTATGGAAGTTCAGCCTGAAGTTAGCCACAGTAAAAGCCGCCATACTGCCCTTAAACCAGAGCAGTATGGCGGCGTGCAATAAACCGCGAATGGGATGAAGTTGTCGCATATTGCGAGATGCAATGTCGGACCTCGTAACACTGAAGACAACGTAGATTAACTTTGCTAATATCTTTGCTTGAGTGCTAAATAAGGGTCTATCTACACTGGCGTTTTCTGTAAACTAGCAAAAGTGCACCTTTTTAGGGTGTTACGTGTCTTTATTTGCTTTTTAATATTAAATTCTACTCTATAAGAGTAATATATAAACTGCTTATGTAGAAATGTCATTGTTAAACCCCAAATCTACGAATGTTGTACGAGTATCAAAATCAAAAATTTAAGCTGGCGTCCCTCTCTTATTCACATTTGGATATAAAAAATTTTTGGTTACATTTAGGCTACAATAGGAGAAATACAACTTCCTGAAACTCTATAACGTGCCGTCTCAGACTTAACAACATAAGATTTCAAGCTACTCTAGACTTTAAACCTTTAAGTTTAAAGCTATTTTTAGCTTGAACTAACTCGGAACTACAGACATCATTTTATAGACCGTCATAGACTACCACCGCATTGCTTTTATGAACGTTGAAATATGCATAGTTGAAGATCGTAACAATTTCCGTATATTTTACAGACGAATTTAAGCAAAGCCTTGTGAATTAATAATGAGATCCATACCCAATGTCCTGACTCCACGATAAATAAACATTTAAACTTGCACATCATTACAGGAAATTGACTGAGTTTCGTTCAGCGTAATGGCCCCAAAGGAGGCTCTATTAGTTTCATAGCGCCAGATTTATGACCCAATCTCTCATATCATGTATGGAACATGGATTTTTATAGTCTGGAAACTTCCAACTTTGTACGTACACACTTTAAAATAAGCTGTTGTGACTCTGTGCTATGGAGTCGCAATTGTTTTTGATGACATCTTCTATACTGAGTTTCGGTCTCTATGTGTATTTGAAGTAATCATGAGACAGATTATATCAAAAACAAAACCCTCCTTCTGCCGCAATCGGGTAATTAGTCACTATCTCAGTAAAATCAATAACTTATTAGACATCATTTTTGGGATTTTTATTATTTATTTTTCAAACTACGAAAGAAGCAATTCCCTCCGATTTTTGTGATAAGCAACCCCCTGTTTTTGGGGAAAAGAGTCGACATAATCGAAAATGAGTAAACAACAGAACATAATGGTGGAACGTTCATATTAATGCGAGCTATTAGGCCCTGAACGCGCGATAAATTCCCAAGGGCGATAGAAAACCTATTTGTTGTTACACGTCAGTGAAATATCGCGCCCGCCTGCATACTCTGTGTGATATCCGCTTTATTTACTGAATATCTTTGTGGTTTTTTTTAACCACCGAAAAATAGAGGGGTGTTATAAGTGTAATGTAGCTTTTTTATGTCAGAAGGAGGCAAACGAGCAGGCGGGTCACGAGATGTTAAGTGATCACCGCCGCCCATAGACAACTGCTACACCCGTGGACTTACAGAAGCGTTGCCGGCAATAAAAAACCTCCGCCTTCCCCATTTGACGTGTATATGTGTGTGTCATTCTGTCTGTGGCGTCATAGCACCCAAACGGGTGAACCGATTTGGATAATTATTTTTTTGTTATAAAGGTAACTAAATCGAGAGTATTCTGTGTATACCCCTAATGCAAAAAGAGGGGTGTTAAAAGTTTGGCGTGTGTGTCTTAATTTAATTACTTGTCATATATATATTTGGGAAAAGGGTGTGAATGACCTTTTGACGAGTGACAGAAGAGTATGGAAGAATAAGACATACCTCGCCGACCCCAAATAATATGGAAGCAAGGCAGGCAGATGATGATGATATATATTTGAGATTGAAAAGAATAAGCGAAGCTATTCAGATACACATTTATTCGTATACGATTCCTATGGCATACATAAATTACTGCTCTTTCGTCTCCTTTAGTTATTATACAATTGAGAATTCCAAAGGAATTTTCAAAGCAACAATGAATATGCATTATTTGAGTTTCTGTGTACCATTTTAGACTTCATCGCTTCCCAGGATTTGTGTCATGAAAAAATATAAATGACTAGCTTTTGCCCGCGGCTTCGCTAGCATGGAATTTGGTATGTAGCCTATATATTATTCTGATGTAAAACCTATATCATTGTAAAGTTTCATCAAAACCTGTCCAATAGCTTTTTCGTGATAGAGTCACAAACATATCCTCACAAACTTTCGCATTTATAATATTATATAATACTTTTGCTCGCGGCTTCGGTCGCGTCATATTCATTACAGAAAAAGACAAAAAAGATTCCTTATTTTTCCTACTCATTCAATCAATCATCGTTAATCCGTTATTCTGTTTTGACATGAAAAACGGACAAACAAATAAACCCAATTTCACATTTATAATATTAAGTATCGATTAGTAGGAAATAGAATTATCTGTTAGATCGCATCACGCGTGAACGAATGGAACAAATTTGATATTTATTTTTGTTGTGGTAATTAGTGTCAGAAGGAGATAAATTAAGCTTAAACAGACATGGCCGGATTAAGCATTAGGCAGAATAGGGAACTGCCTAGGGGTCCAGCATCGACCGGGGCCCCGTGCATGCACACACAAAAAAAAAAACGTTTTGCTTATGAAGGCCTAATTTCTAAATAAATATTTTGATTTGATTTTTGATTATGTCGAGAATCGTTTTCGGAAACGGGGGTAGAAGGCAAAGATTTTATCAAATAGGTGCTTCGGTCAGTCAAGAGTACTAAAAGGGTAAGGAAAAGGGGCCCCAATAATTGCATTGCCAGGGCCCTTGACAGGGTTAATCCAACTCTGATTCCCAAGTTTAAAATACTAAAATATTAATTTAACATAACTGTCAGTCGATTAACAAAATTGTCATATTTAACAGGGTAACGTCGAGTCAGCAACACTTAAAATAAATACATATAGAGGTACTAATGTATGTCAAGATCAGACACAGATTGGAGAATATCGTGCCTTTTCCACTATTTATAGTCAAACATATCTCAGTTATTTCTAAGAAAATCAGCGTATTTTTTTTCTGTAAGAGGGGGCAATCGAGCAGACGGGCCCCGTGATGTTATCACCGCCGCCCACAGACAACTGCAACACCCGCAAGGTCACAGAAGCATTGCCGGCCTTTAAAAGCCCCCGCCCTTCCCTAAATAGGGACGGCGGGGAAGTTGGGCCTCCGGCTCTCTCACTCACCGGACGGAGCATAGCGGCTGATAGCCGCCATTCAGGCGTCAGTCTTCTGTGAGATTGTGGTACTGCCACGGGCGAGCCGGCCCATTCATGCTGCAGGCTAAAAAGCATGCAGTAGGCTCATACCACTAAAAGCATGGTTACCCTGTAACGTAACACAGTAAATCATTCTATCTGCAACCAAAAGAAGTCGGCAATAAGGATTGTTATTTCTCCCGGGTTTCCCCACTTTTTCGCGCCATCTCTTTGAGGCGAGCGTTCTTTGTTTTGCGCCATTGTTCTCGTATTGTTTATTTTAACCTTTTTTGTCTTACAACCATTCATTAGTGACGTTCTGTTGGCCGGAGTCTAGTGCGTAATAATTGTTAAGTGTCATTTTTTTTAGTTTTTTTTTGAAAACTTGGAAATGTAATTTAATTGTATTATAAAGCGTAAATTTTTAGTAATTAGTGCATGAAATAATGACCAAGATCCACGCAGCATTAGTTTTTTTTAAACAATTTATTGATATAGATACAGATTTCGCATTATTCCTTACGGGGTAGACAAAAACAAGAGAAACAACTGTCGTAAGACAGATTGCTAGCTTCTAAGCAGATTTCCCTGTGGTAAATAAGCCCTTTTCCTTGATTGACTTTTATTTGTTTTTGATAGCTGAAATTTGATGTATGCAAGCATTTAATATATTTTATATTTAAATCCAAAACCAAAATTCAAGGTTTTTTATTTCCAAACGCCGATGTAAGTATGACACGCGTAAATAGAGAAGGCGCATGAAAATAAATAAAGGATTTCCACACATTATCCATTCCATCAGAACTTTTACACAATGGAACTCGGCATTATGAATAATGGCGGAACTGTATAAACTGTGCAGAACTAAGATATAAATCTTTCAATAATCGATGTTGCTCGATGTTTATTTATTGCATAGACGCCGGAATATCGAGATCTCGAGTTTTTCTCAATAATAACAATGGGTGATTTATATTTGGTGCCGGAAGTATCGAACGATGGACCTTTACGGTTTCGATAAATATTCTATTAAACGCTTCTCCGAGAAAATATTGAGAAACCTTTGCCTTTGACCTCTACCTGAGGTTTTATTATGTTCACTTTTTTTTCGTAATATGTTATGGAGGAATAATAAAAGTGCCGGTGAAGGTTAAATTTTCTAAAATGTTGTAAATGCGGCCTTTAATTTTTTGGATTAAAAAATATAAATGTGTTTATTTTTTAAATTTAATTTTTTATTCAAAAATATAAATTCCAGCCAGATTTAATATCAAATTCAAATACCTCAATTAGAAAAATAAAACTGAATTTAAAACTGGAACCTTACATTCCAACAGCTATTAACAGTAACGGTTGCACCGTTACTGTTATCTATAATTAATAAAATTGTAACTGAGTTATGTCTGAACATCAGAGATATTAAAGAAAAAAAATATAGGGGCTCTTTATAGGACATATAGAAGCCAAAAAGATTATTTTTATGTCTGTCTGTCTGTATGTTTGTACTCGCATCACACAAAAACTACCGAGCGGATCGGGATGAAATTTGGCACAGCGATGGAATATAACCTAGAATAAAAGATTTCGGTTCCAAAAAAGTTTTCGGTTCCTGAGGGCTATAATTTATTGTAACCGAGCAATAATGTATTGCAATTATCTTTAAATCTATGCGGACGAAGTCGTGGGCATTAGCTAGTAGCTGTATAAATATGAAACATCAAACTCAGTTTAAAATACAAAATGATCCACAATATTTCCTAAGATCGCGTGTTTGCTTGCAAACAGCAGTCGTTTCAAGCACTTTTGAGGTGTGAGTAGGGCTCGGCTCAGAATGACTATTTTCATGAGACTGAGTGCTTTCACAGCTTGCATTTATAAAGTAAATTAGGGGTTATTAGTTACAATTTCATGAATGAGTAAGCGTTATCTTTTAATAGCAAAACATTTAGTGTGTTAAGCAATTCTATCTGACGACCAAAAAATATATCAGTTTTATCTGTTATATTATATATTTTGTATTTTATCTTTATTTAAAATATATTATATCCAATTTTTCAAAACAAATACAGTTTACTTATAGTACTGAACAATATTTTCTTTTTTCGTGCTCTGTAACCATTGTACTCACTCTACTCATATGATGTAAAGCCAGGCGAAGTCACTTTACTGTATTAAACAGGTCTATATCTTCATGCTGGCGCTAGTTTTGACGTGATTGTTGTATGGCAGCTACATAGGAAAGTAATTTTGTACTCAACAACCGTACTTATTACTTATAAACTAGCATTATTGTAGAAAAAATCACGAATGGATATGCCTTTGATATAAGTTTCTATTGTTAAGTGGAAAAACTGAGTATATATTTATCATCAATGATATTATTATCCAAGCCAAATTAGAAGTCTTAATGCCAAATTTTTGTAAAAGACAAAAATAAAAGTAAAAATTATCCCTAATAATTTTGATTTGAGGATATTTTTAACATTATGGCTAAATTACTTTTTTATGTTAATATATATTTATTAAAAACAAAATTATACAATATAAATAGTATAACATGTATTTATTAAACCAAAATATTTAATATTTAGTAAAAAGCAATTGACCATTCGGACGAAATCTAGTAAATAGCATACGAATTGTCAATTGCGCACATATTATTATAAGACGCAATTACTTGCCACACTGTAAAAAAAATCACAAAAATACGACAACCGCTCAGTAAACTAATTCTTTTAGACAACGAAACAGAAGAAACCGTATCGACCGTTGAAGCGGAAACAGTTAGGCCGCCGCCCGTCATACCACCCGTGAACGATTCTGGAAATATTATTATACGTTACTTGACACGTAAGTACCGTGTGTGGCTCTTCTGTTGCAGGTGGCGCTACCGGCGGCGATTTCAAATTTAGAACATTTTGTTGATTTTTTAAATCCAAGTGTAAAATAAGATAGACGCGCGCTCTATTTATTTTAAATAATAGCTTTTCTATTTAAAATTTCAGAAACCTATTCAAAAGGTCTATTTTGAAAAATAGACTATTTGAATGGGTTTCTGAAAAAATTGACTCGGTTTAGATTTCTTTTTATTAACAGTTATATATAGGGATCAGTACCGGTAGGCATAGAATTTTTCAAAGCGTTGAAAAATTTTCACCTTCCATCTATAGTCGATATTTGTTTTTGTCAATGTTTGCATATTTTTTCAATATCCATATTTACTCACAGTTCGATGAGTCTACCATTTTCAATGCGTCTATCTTTTTTATACACTTTGATGTAGGTAGGTAATGTACAGTGATATCGTATATAATTCGGTATGTGAATCAAGTAATTATTTCTAAGTAATTTACCTTATTTTTATGATTATAATTTTTTTTTTTACCTTACGAGGACAAGTTAATTTCCAAAACCACTCTCGTAGTTGAAAATACACTTATTTAGAATTAGCTCAATAAATACATGAATGGGATATATATTTTTTTTATGACAAAGGGAGGCAAACGAGCAGGCGGGTCACGAGATGTTAAGTGATCACCGCCGCCCATGAGCAACTGCAACTTTTTATAGGAAAGTTGAGCCTCCGGTTGGTTATTTGTCACAATATATGTCGCCCGAACCGGTTCTCGCCGGTAAAATCCAGATTATTGTCATATTCCTTTTGGTTAAAGCCACGGGCTTATACACCATTCAATTAAGCCTATTTTGAATTAATCAAACATCCCTAATAAAAAAATTAAATTTGTCAATATCGACAGAAAATTGAGTTTTGTCGTATCAGCGAAATTAGTTTATTTTATTCGTGTCCTGCAAATTTTTGCTCGAAAATTTGCAACGCTCATTGTTCGCGATGGCTGGATTTATTCAATAAAGAATAAAAATTGATAACTGTGCAAAAGTTCCTGCTTTATAGGTTTCCGAGTCGTTTCGTTCATATTTACTTTTGTTTTTTTTTTGTTTTGGCAATAATATAATATTCCCGTGGCTTGAAATAACGCACTGTATTAGTATTGGGGTTACTCAATATTCTAGTAAATAAACAGTCGTGAGTTTTTTTTTCTATCTTTATTATATTGTACTCGTAAAAATTATATTTAAGATCTAATACTTAAAATATTGTAACGCTACCTAATATATTGCAAACTTATTATTCATGCCAAAATAAGACACATAAAAGATTAGGTGAAGCATTTTTAAATGGTATTTGACCATGACGAATCCCAGTTTCTATTATCGAAGCGAAAAAATTTTTTTTGGCAGAAATTATATTATATATAATTTCTATATTCACACGAAATCCATTACACACGTTAATAAAATCAATACACATTTCAACAAATAAGTCGGTCCATCAACTATCGATAACCACGACAGATATCGATAAATACGTCATTTCGCTTTGCTGAATGGGTACTCTGTAATTATTGATAGCAATATTCGCCCCGATTCGCCATCGCGTCGCGTCCGGTATCTGTCAGCTACCGATTTTGTTCGATAGTAACGTACCGTTTCATCGAATGTGTGATTTTGTTTTATTGTTTTTCCGATCGTTGTTAATTGGTATAAAAACGTAGTAAAAAAAAGCTAACGAAGACTACTCGTCGAGCATAAAGCTAGTTTATCTAAACCAAAAATGAAATCAATAATTCATTTTAAAAAAGTCATTATTAATTTTATTGCCCTTGATTTTTACTTGCAAATACCGACGATTTTGTCCCGTTTAATTAAATTTATTTACATAATATTACGGCAAGAAATCTTTGCTGCTACCAAAATAATAATAATTGAAAGTACTTTCGCAATAGATTGATTCGCACATAATATCATTATTTAGAAATATTTTTATTCGAGATCACTATAAGTCTTAATAAACAAAGATCCCCAAAAGAGCGCTCAATCTTATTTTGTCTTAATTAATTAATATTCGGCCCGCCTTGCCCTAATCAAATAAATAGATGCGTGAGTTTCTTTATAACATTGATATAAATATACTAGTTAATTATTTAGTTTGTTGTTCTTTTCTGGATAAAGATTTGGAAATTGAAAAGATTTTTATACTACTTATAATTTTAATATAAGTATCTTGCTGAAGGTAGGTAATACAGAATCAAAAAGAAAATCCGCTTATGCAATTTTGTAGAGGTTTACCTTACAACATTTCCTTCCTTCCCGATTTACCTTCCAAATTTAAAGCGTATACATATTTAATATGCATTGTCTCCGAATAGAATGACTGTGACCTACGGACAGACGGATATGACGAAACTATAAAGGTCCCTTTTTTGCAATTTGGCTACGGAAACCTAAAAAGATCTCTATTTAGAAAATAATCTTTAGCTAGTTCCAGATAAATGTAAAATAGTATATCTAAGCCCGTTCTCAGCTTTACCTACCCTAACATCTGGATAAGGGGTTTGCTACGAGGCCAGCCCGCGGTGGAGATATGAAATCCGGCTAAATCTGGTTAAATCTGCCTCCATAAGTCCTAATGGAATCTGCGAATGTGTTACGTTTTGCTGAAATTTCCTGGAAAATCCTTTTTCTGGTGGTTCACTAAATATATGATGAGACGACGAATGCGTTGTAATTATGTAAATTGGCTGATCTTGAGTTTAGACTGGGATGGTTCTGTAATGGTGTTAAGTTATTTTTAAAATAATGGATGAATGGATTTTATTTCTTATTATGTATGTGGTCGGTTTTAGGTTAATTTTCGTGGTATTAAGTCCATATGTTTCTAATGTAGTTTTCTTCCTCTTCTTTCTTTCTATTCTTCTTTAACGGTCGGGACTCTAAAAATCATCAGGACAAAGTCAAAATAACCGAAAAATATTTATTTATGTCATCCAGATGAGCCTAGTCACTTTGAAGCTCATTTGAATTACCCACACGTTCACGTATTCCTTGAATGTAAATAACATGCAATGTCCACGAACACGACCAAATTCAGTTGCTAGTGATCCCCCCGGGAAATCTACGCCTTGACAGCGACTACGTATTTAATAAGAGTTGCACGATAATACTTCATGTGATAGATACTTTTGGAACTATAAATGTAGGTTCTTAAATGGTATACCTGTTACTTATTGTTGTTTAATTATGACTAAAGGGTGTTCAATCCTCGGTCATGGTATGATGAAAATGATCTTTTTCTCATTGTCCTGGTTCTTGGTTAATCGTTATATGTATAATTATAAAATATAGTGTCGATGAATTAATATCCTATAATACAAATTTCAAACTTTATTGGTGCTTAATGATGTCACAATCTATTACTTTCATGATCATCTGGGAGCGAAAGAAAAACGTAAAATGTGCCAGCTGCTACTTTTTCTGAGCAAATTGTAAAATTTCATCGAAGGAAAGACTTAAAAAGAGGATTTTTCTCATAAACGGTGGGTAGCAATCCGTTACTATATCTGAATCTCCATTCTGCTTTCAAAGTGGCATTCAAGTCTCAGGTTCTTTCTTCCCCTTAAGGATTATCATGATTTTTAAGTATTTTGATTAATAGGAATGTCTGTATATTAAAGTTTGGTCTATCTATAAATGGACCATATTTTAGAGACCTGTTTCATTATTTTTCAGTGATAGTATTTATCAAAACTGATGCGAAATCAATCAGGACAACCCTAGTTAGTAATATTTTCTATCGGTGGCCGTCTTATAAATGAATAGTATTGTATAAGTAACTACTTATGTATATTAGTACGGTTAATTTTAAAATTTTATTTTAGTCCTGCGTCACAACTCGACCTGGATATAAAAAAAGTAAAAAGTCAATGCAAGTCTTCCAATTTGGAGGTTTAATTTTAGAACGAGCGTCTAGACACCTCGTAATTAAATCCAGGCTGGTTGGCGCGAACCGCGCAAACAAAATGGCTGCTTTCATTTGAATGCAGCAGCGCGTTCTAAAAAAAACTAGTGACCTTAGCAATCTCGCGCTTGACCATTCACATACACATACCTTTGAGGGTTAAACATATCTATCAATCGTCTCTTCGCTGCAAGGCGAATATCTCTCGACAATTCACATAGTTAGCGCCAGTATCTATTGATAGTATCGTTGGAATAGTTTGAAAGCGCTGAATATAATAGGTCGGGGAAAAAGTTTTTTCGCATTTTTTAAGAAAATTCAAAACATTTTTAAATATTGTTTATTGACATTTAACCAAAGTATGTATGTACCATTTTGTTCGATAACCTTTTGCCATCTTGTAGGTAGGGACATGAT
>JADGIL010016325.1:5546-18094 GCA_020352625.1 Cactoblastis cactorum
ATTGAATATCACATACTTGAAGTGTGGCGTAGTATTGGAGCATGTTATATTTTTTTCTGCATATTGTGTATGTCAATTTTTATCCTGTAGTTAAACTTACAAGTTGTTAAGGGAATTAAATTTCGTAGTGGTATGAGCCTGCTGCATGCTTTTTTAGACTGCAGCATGAATGGGCCGGCTCGTCCGGGACAGTACCACACTCCGACAGAAGACCGACGCCTGAATGGCGGCTATCAGCCGCTCCATCCGGTGAGTGGGAGAGCCGGAGATCCAACTTCTTTGCCCTTCTCCCCATTTGGGGAGGGCGGAATTTTTTAAAGGCCGGAAAAGTTCTGTGACCCTGCAGGTGTTGCAGTTGTGTATGGGCGGCGGTGATCACTTAACATCACGTGACTCGCCTGCTCGTGTGCCTCCCCCTTACATAAAAAAGAACATTAAATGTATAAATTATAAAAATACCCACTTGAACGGAATAAAAATCTACGCAGGTGAAGCCGCAGGCAAAAGCTAGATTTTATTGAGATTTTATGTATGTAACTGTTTATTAAATATTTATTATATAAATTCAATTAATGTGTACCTTACCGTATATATAAGTTTTTTTTTATGTCAGAGGGAGGCAAACGAGCATTTGGGGAGGGGGAAAAGTTGGGCCCCCGGCTCTCCCACTCACCGGACGGAGCATGACGGCTGATAACCGCCATTCAGGCGTCGGTTTTCTGTGCGAGTGTGGTACTTCCCCGGACGAGCCGGCCCATTCTAAAAAGAAGACGGCCAGGCTAAAAAGAAGACTGTAGCTGTCTCCACACCGCTACAAGTAGTGGCTCCATACCACTATGAAAAAAAAATGCTCCATACATGTCAAAAAATATACATTTAATTTATCCATATTAATTACATCTGGTAATCAGAACTGCATCAGAGCCACAATTAGTCTCAACCACAGTTTTTCTGATAAGTCTTATCTGAAAACCTCTATATTTATCGCCAGTTTTCGATAGCATCCATTGATCGAAAGTTTATTTGGATTAAATGTTTAGTGTGTACTAATTAGTGTTAAAGAACCATTGCGCGCTGTAAAACAATTATTTTCGTTTCAAGTGAAGAATACGAGCAATGTAAATATAACAATGCAGAATATTCTATTCCGATAGATGGGAGGCATTGCGCGCACGCAGCAGAGAGGCATAACATTCTCCCACCACTGCCTTCAGTACCTTCGCTATCGACTGACACAGCGCGCGTGTTCACGTTCCATTTAAAGATTCGAAATCGAATTCGGAATTTGCCAATTGGAATATATTGGTAATCTGTAAAACTGTAATTTTTAGAGATACTTGCATTTTTAATTCTCAGACTGTGCAAATTTTGTTTTCGTGTGCGTGAAACAGTGTATTTAGATGCGTTTTCCAAACAATGTTGATGTGCATGTATGTCATTGAATGAAACGCTAGCGAGTTGCAATCGGCGAAAATGTGACTGTTTAATCTACGGTTCTATCGAAATGGCTGCAACAAACGTTTTGTGAAATGTTTAAAATGCGGGTGTTTTTAAGGATTATACTTGTTGTGTGGTTCGCTGTTCTTCTGGTAGTCAGGTGCGACAGTGTGGATGTGTCCGAGGCCGCGGAGGAGACGAAGACCGAGGAGGTGGAGAGAATCGTCAAGCCGAGCATTGTATCAGGTAAGTTTTTTTTCAATAAAATGTTTTTGTGCAGATAATCTTGAGACTGTCGAGGAAAACCTTTCAGGAGAGCGGGTGCAACAAATTTTCCATTAATTACCTTTATTTCAACATTAGCATGAATACCCAGTAAATACCCATCAATGCAAGTATAAATAAATATAAAGTATGTATTAATACCCATCGCTATGCAAGTGCATGAAACTGTAGGTAACAAAAATGATATTTAAAATAACTAGATGCGTTCTAGACGCCAGCCGTCCTCAAAATTCAAATGACAGGTAAGTTTGGGACACTACGCCAACGTTAGGTATGTATGTATATTAAACAAATGACAGTGGTCCAAAGCGAATTCATATTCTATGAATAAAAATTAAACTGTTTGTACTCAAGGATGTTTAGAGGTTTAAATTAATATTTTAAGATAATTATATACAGATCCAACGCTTAATATCCCGGATATAGTATTAAAGAGGAATCGATTTCAATGGCGGAATATGTGCAGCATTATCTGTATTTAATAACGATTGTTTTCCTACATGCTCATAACTCAAGTATCACTTAGAAGGTAACCTCGTGTATGGAAGGTCAGCGCAGCGGGTAGGAATAAAAAGCTGAATTTAATTAATCTTTTATTCGTTTATCCAGTCGAGGTGCTTGGAATGATGCAAATTCGAATCTTGTCGGACTCGACATATACTGCCTCTGAATTGCAGCTGCAAATTTATTCTATAATGTAAAAAATATATTGTTAGAAATCAGTCTTGAATGACTAAGTTAAATCTTACGTAGTATTAGTAAACCATCGAACGATATAATCATCTGTATTATGCTTTTTTAACTACGCATCGTATACTCATATAATGTTACTGATGTCAGCATCAGTCACAACAGTAAATAAAAAAACTTAATTTATAAACAAATTTCAAAGTCATCGCCCAGTAATCTCCATCCATTCATATCTTTCCACTGAGTTCGGACCCGTCTCACTTTTTTCATTTCGAAACGCAGGTATTGTTTTCAAACATTCTTATCAAGATATATGTAGGTAATGCCGGTCGCTCATGGATGTTATTAGCGATCAACTTTTTAAGAGTATTTAGTTCAATAAAATCGAATGAAGCCATAAATCTGCATAAAAGAGATGTCGTAATTACGATTTTTCATTTATTTTTATTTCTCTGAACAAGCTCAGAACACACTTGAAAATACATATACTCTTGAAGATAAATGTTTCATAGCGATAAACAACCAAATACATCAATCTTCCCATCCGAATAATTAAAAAAGACGTTATAATAAATATTATAATCCACTATAGCTGTGATGTTAATGACTCATTTTAATTCTGGGAAATAATTTTGATCATTATTTTTTGTTAATCTAACGTCGTTAACATAGTGCACAATCATTCGTGTTTTGATAAGTATTATTTAAATGAGATCCGAAGTTATGTTCTTGTTTTGGTCTGAATTCAAAACATGATGGCTAAAGTGCACACCACTTAAAAATGATGATCAAATCGATCAAATACATGAGTTTTGATTCAAAACATTCGATATACAGAAACGAATTGATTAACTGGATTGTCGGTATCCCTTACAGGGTAGATAAAGGCCAAAGGTCATGAGAATCGAAGGTCATGTTTAGCAGAATGAGGGCTTATTGCTTCACTTCAATAACTTCAGGGAAACGTATACATTAAATCGATTATAATAGGAAAATACTTTCTAAATTCATTTAGACATAGGTATTTTATTTGAGAATTAGTTATCAATTGATGTTTCTAACGACATCTGATCTAACAAACGAACGTGATCTAACGAATGTTTATCAGGACGATATACGTCCTCATAAACATTCGTTACTGGAAGTATAGTTAAATTGTATACCTACTACCAGGAGTATATAATTTCTTATCGATATTCTAAGGTATTCAAAGTCTTTTAGTCCGGCCTACGCATATGTACGTCACAAAAAATATTAGCTCACGATTCACAATAATATTAATTTAAAATTATAATGGGTAATTTTTTCCGTGAATTCAAACTAGAGGAAAACATGAGTTGAAATACAAGTTATGGCTGGAAAAACCTATGTTTTGATGCATTGTACGCGTTTTGCAGGAGCTGTAATTCCACCGTGCTTCCGTACAGTACTAGTTATTACGCAACTGTCACTAGTAATGGCAATGNNACAATATTATTTAAAAAAAATCCGTTATGTTTTAAAATTGGATACAGTTAATAAACTAGATCATTATTTGATATACATATATAATTTTGCTTAAAAAATATATCCAAAAGTAATTTGTTGCATATTTAGTTCTGGTTACATATTTTTAAATTATTTTTTATCAGATATGACCTAAATATGTATGTTTGTATCTATAAGTTAAAGTTATAACATTTTTTTACTGTTGTGTTAATTGAATTATAACTGAATACCATATTAACGAATTTGCAAATCTGATTAAAATTAAATAGATTCGTTTGGTGGAGACCCTCAGCATCAGCCACAAAGAAAACAATGGGGAAACAAAGGGATCAGATTCAGAATTTCACACATGTTAACGTTCGCAAACAGCCGAGAACAACAATGAACAACTACGTATTGTTAACGCATTTCTATCAAGATTTCGCAACCGCATTAGCTACGGTTAAGCCAGAGAATTTGCGGTCATCAGACAATAAAATCTGTTCCTTACTTCATTTTCATTAATACAGCGACATTTGAATTTGCTACGGTCACACTTACTAATGCAATTTGGACGATGAAGATCTCAGGAACGTTATAACCTTGTATTATTTGGGCATTTTTCATCGGCCGTCTTCGGTTTATCAAACTGGCAACACAATAGGCTGTCGTAATTTGGTAATCAATCATCTATTGTCGATGGGACTGATACTATGGGATCATGAATGGGGAAACTAACCTCGTCCACGTCCGTAACATCAATATTTCAATTCCTTTTACAGATGTTTCGACATCTATTTCCTTTGGCACCCTCCATACGTATTCTATAGGTCAATTATTATTTCTTTGACGGATTGGTTGCTTAATAATTGACTATTTGTACCAAAAATTTAGGATGACTTGACATGAACAAGCTTCAATGAGATTTCGTACATAAATTGTTTGCTTTTTATTGAATTGGTTCTTTCGATATCATTGAAGACGTTTTTCTTTGCCACAGATAGCATATGGACAACAATATATCTGCAATTAACGTTATTTGTCATTGATCAATTATAAAAACGTACATTCTCCTCAAATATTAACAACAAACCGAACTGTTGTGTTAAATGTTAATAATGGTTCAATTCTCTAATAGACTATAGTCGCAAGTTAGTTTAATATTAACGTTTGATCTTACAACTTGATGTAATAATATACTCTTACTTATATGTTTATTTCTCCATCCATTTTTCCACATTAATGTTTCCAATTGAGATTTTATTACATAATGAAGGCTGTTGGCTGATTAACGTAAATCCATAGCTTGTATTATCTCATTTTTCTGTTTCCTTTTATAAAATATCAACCCTGTTAATTAATTAACGAACAAAACTGTAAACTTTATTTAGATAAACACAATTTATTGAACGCATTGTCTGCAGTCATTCAGCTCTTCCTGCGCGGAGGTTCTCAACAATACAATGCGTTTCCCGTGTGTTTCCTGCCAACAAAGGCGCCTGGGAGCGTTTTCTCTGGCCTCTACTCACTGTATTGACTATTGATACAGGCTTTGTTCACAACTGATTCAACAATAGAATGCCGTTTTTGGTGTATATGTACATGGAGATGCAACTTTGTGTATTAAATACATGTTTTGAACTGTAAAAATGCGTAGATGTTACTTGGAAATATTGCGAAAGGAAACTGCGGAAATAATTTTCATAAGTATTCAAATGTACAGGTACCATTAGGAAAATCATTTCACTGTGAGATACTCAGTTCATTTATCAAGGAAGGCCATTTTTATCTTATATTTTTTACGAGAATGGAAACAGAGCTGGTTAAACCACGGTGCGGTTGATAGTTATAACATAACAGCCAAGTTATTCACACACCTTACGATCTCACCGGCTGCCTGCCTCGTACGCACATTGCCGTTTTAAAACATTACCTCTATTGCGTAAATCACTTGCTCACTCGAAAAACCAATCTTCTTCCAAGCAGTTAAAGTTCATATTACATAACCATGCATCGATCCAGTAGCTCAACCCGAGCACCGAAACCTTCAACATGTGTCAGTTAATTGCTAGTAGATTATGCGTTCTATTACGTGCGCGATAGAGTTTAAAACATAACGGTTCAGTGACAGCCGTTACATGAGCATTGCAGCAATTAATTTGGTAATGCTGAACGGTTTCAGTTACACTTTGCATTTTGTAATATCCTTTTGTAAATTAAAGCTGAGTAAAGATGTTTCGGACGGACCGAACAGTGCGACCGACCATGTTTTTGTAATCCTACTATCCTACAACGCTCCTGTAACCCCCCGGGTGTTGCAAGTGTCTGTGAGCGGCGGTGATTACTCATGTGCCTCCCTCTATCATAAAAAAATTCTATATGGTTTCGTTACAGCATGTAATTTTTGTAATCTAATATTATCTTAGAAAAATGTAGAATGTTCTAGCAGCTTCCCTGTATGTGATGTTAATTACATAATCATACATACATCCAAATACATTTGTTTTAAGTATTTAGTTGAGATTATTTTTAGTTAAGTATTTTTCCTTTTAACGAAATAGTAAAAGATAGTAATATTCGTAAACGTAGTAAAGATTCTTTTTTATCTATGTAAGTGCTGATATGAAGAACATTCTTCGATTTGATTCATCGTGAATACATAATGTCACGGAAGCATCCCGGGTTTCCATCATGGAGGCATGACAAGTTAATCAGATGCCGACGGCTCCAGTATTACCAACTCAAATTCGGAGATGAGACGTACTTGTAGAGATTTGCATACTATCTCTTGGCAGCCAATTGTTAGATAACATCCTTAAGGAGTTTAGTCTGTGCATTAGGTACTGCAAATTGCTTTTCCTCTGTTCCACTCCAGTTGGATATTGCACTAACTCATAGGGTTTCCCATTCACAACATTACAAGTAGCTCTTTAAATTAAATATTGATATTACCAATAAACTATATTATACCAGTAAACTTCTACTGAAAATCGTTAATTATCTAGCTTAAACACAAATATTTTGTAAAGTCCAAATGAATTGCCCCCGTGGTCTACTACTGTGTGTCGTTTACGCGACCCACTTGCTCGTTTGCCTCCTACTGCCATAGAGAAAAGGTATCTGTCATTTTTACTTTTGTAAAAAGATGTTTACTGTCTGGCCAGGATCCTGCAAGTTTGTATCACCTGATTGTCAGGAAAGTTCTGATCTACCTATTACGTTTGGAGATCAAACTTTTAGTCAGAGAGAGAGATTTAGGTAACGGTTCAATGACGTCTTAAATTAACGACATAAATCTAAAATAGCGCTCTATTTGCCTATAAACTATGTTATTTTAATAAGTGAAGTATTTTTGGATCGTGTAAACCACTGAAAGTGTCTCGTACCGTGGTAATCCGGCGCTAAGCAGAATTATCTGGGATTATATCGTACATATCACACAACGTAGGAATTATGAAAGATAAAATGCATTTTAAATCTTATATTAATAAACTCACACTTTTCTTAAATTTGGACAACCTCCGTGGTGTAACGGTTAACGTACTTGACCGATATTGAGGAGGTCCCGGGTTCGATCCCCGGTCAGGTCATGATGGAAGATGACCTTTTTCTGATTGACCTGGGTCTTGGATGTCTGTGTATATATGTATTTATTATAAAATATAGTATCGTTGAGTTAGTATCCCATAATCCAAGTCTCGAACTTAGAAGAAGGATAAAAAGAGACCAAATTTCGTGCTTTTTTGTTATTTGGCTGTTTCTTCAAAATGTAATTCATAAAATCAAGTTAAAATTAACTTTGATTGCAATTGTTTACTTCCAAGAAATACAAACTTTTAATACAAAGTTTATTGGCAGAAGTTTTTAAATTACATGTATTATAGGTATGTTTGTTAAAACGCGTTAAAATATGAATTAAAAAAAATCTTTATATTTTTTCTAAGCGACGACAAGCGACAAGTTCAAAATACTCAGAATCAATTTAGACAAGGGGAAACGGGAAATAATGATTACGTCACCTTATTTTTTTATGGGAATATTTCATTTTTACGGCGTCAAATTTCCGTTAACGATGTTTTTCGGCACACAATCTTTATAAATCCCGCATTGTCACACGTGTGGAAATGCTGAAAAAGATCTCTCGTTATATATTCTATTAGTTTAATTATGTACTGCCTTTTTTATGTCAGAGGGAGGCAAACGAGCAGGGTCAGGAGATGTTAAGTGATCACCGCCGCCCATAGACAACTGCAACACCCGCGGGGTTACAGAAGCGTTTCCCTATTTGGGGAGGGCGGAGAAGTTGGGCCTCCGGCTCTCTCATTCACCGGACGGAGAATGACGGATGCATGAAGGGAGAAAGAGAGAGGTGATTCAAGGAGCTTCGTTAAATTTTAATAATGATATATCAACATGTTGAGTGGTTCATTGCCTAGCCAATGATTTACAGTAGAGATAATAACTTTAAATCATTAAATCCATGCCAACCTAAGATGCCAAGGTAGCAGGAAGTACTCGCCAAGATTTATTAATTTGCCAGTGTGGTGTTTTTGAAATATAATAAAGAATAAATCCAATGTACAAAGTTACAATTTATTTTTGAATAAATATTATTCTCATCTATTTATTATTGATGATTAGTAATTATGTTGATTGTAATAATAAAACAATATTACAGTATAAGTTATACATTAATATTTCTCGTAATTTGAAAAACTAATTAGATACTTATTAGGTAGGTACAAGTTGACTTTCCATCCTAGTTTGGACCCGAAGAAAATATAGATGTGTCAACCGCTTCTCTTCCCATGCAGATTGTAAAAACTAATCAAGGGAAATGGGCTATTAACCTTTTATTCTTTCGACCCCCGTGGTGTAATGGTTAACGTACTTGACCGATACTCAGGAGGTCCCGGGTTCGATCCCCGGTCAGGTCATGATGGAAAGGACCTTTTTCTGATTGGCCTGGGTCTTGGATGTTTATCTATATATGTATTTATTATAAAATATAGTATCGTAGAGTTAGTATCCCATATTACAAGTTTCGAACTTAGTTTGGGGCTAACTCAATTTGTGTGATTTGTGTGTGTGTGATTTGTGATATTTTATTTTTTTATTTTAATTCTATCTGAACTCCCTTCCGCCATTAGCTTCGCCATTCCGCTAAGCGTGGCCTTCAAGTCTCACGATTCATGACTCTTGTCTGAAGACGCCATGTTGTATTTGGTAGAGATACTTGATATCAATAAAAAATAATAATTTACACTCTTGTACTTTATGTTATGCAGCGTAGAATACAATGTTGAGTAGCCATTACAGGTCTATAAATAAACAACGTAACATCAAATTTAGCTCATCTGAACTAGCACAATAATTGCAACGCATTTATCTAAATGCAGCTGACGTGGCTTTGCGATAGCAATTTCAACTTTACTGTACTCTTAATAAAGTTCATAAATGATATATATCGAGAGCAATGTAAAGCAAAATTTGAGCCAAGTCTCTATAAATAATGATATCTCATGAAACTACGCGCTATTTTGCAATACATGCGTACAGTTAATTTAAGATCATCTATACATATAATAAAATTATAACTGAGCTATGTCTGTACATGAGACTTCACTCACTCACTCACTGTCATGAGACTTATTTAAGAAAAACATATATAGGGGCTCTTTATAGGACCTATAGTAGCCAAAACGATTGTTTTTAGAATTTCTGTATGTCTGTCTGTATGTTTGTACACGCATCACACAAAAACAACCGAACAGATCTTAGTGAAATTTAGCACAGAGATGGACTATGACCTAGATTAAAAGATAGGCTACTTTTTATCCCGGAAAAATGTACGGTTCCCGAGGGATATAATTTATAGTAGGTAACCGTCGGACGAAGTCGCGGCCATTAGCTAGTATGCAATAATTGCGTATTTTACTCTTTTTCTTACTTTCATAAAAGTATTGACGGCCTCGTTGGCAAGTTAGTCAAGTTCTCGCTTCTCATCTAAAAGATCTCGCGTTTGAATCTCGGTCAGGTCATGAAAAAACAACATTATTCCGACCCTTTTTTTTAAGTCAGAAGTTAAACTAGTGAGAGTGGTTATTGATCTCAGTTTTATTTATTGCTCTATTTTATTTACTTATATATTTTCATAAATCCTTTTCGAACAGGATTCTCTATAAAAATAAGATTGCATTGGACGGTGATAAGTAAATAAAAATACACACTGTTTTTTTTAAATACGTGAATATATGTATATTTTAAGTTGATTGTAAAATTTCCTTTTCATTTTTCTGAACGACATAATATGAGTTCTTTTTAAATAATTGCTAATATTTTTAGTTTGAGAAAGTATTCATTTCTGATAAAAAAAAGAAACCAGTCATATTTTCAGTCTTTCGTTGTTTGTAGTTAGCTCACGTCTCGGTCCAGTTAAGACTTGAATACATAACCTCTTGTTCTTCTAGACTTCTTGTTTTACGCGACTATACAAGACCATAGATTTTATTTGGTAAAGTTTTATCCATTCAGTCAACGTCCATACCACGTTGAAAACACCGGTTCACGTCCGTTTATCCATTCAGAAAGGCAAATGGATTCAAAGCCTATACATATACAGCCACAAGACCATAGATAAGTACTTTACAAAAAAAAATGAATAGTGTACCTATTATATATTGTTGTGTAGACTTTTTTCACATCTCCTCATTTTTTTAACTCACGACGGAAAAAGTTGTTAAAAATTTGACGTATGTTTACACCGGGGGAATTTTTTTTATTTCATTACAGTTATTATTTTATTAGTGCACTCAAACAGCATGGGCTAAGATTAAGATTATTTATACTGTGTAGCGATTTCCGTAAAACTACTAAGCTAATTTTTTCATATCATACATTTTGTGTACAGCCATCAACATACCTACATAAAATATGACTGGCATAAAATAAGCGGCAATTCTCGTTTTGAAAAGAGAACATCCGCCTATTGACGCATGACGGTGTGGCGAAAATTAATGCAGGAGGTTGTCGCATTCCAATTTTAAACCATTGCTTTTCATTTCCGCAGCCCTCGAGGTCTGTGAATCGCGTGCCTCTAACGAGAACATTTTTTTTTATTTGCATTGATTTTTATTTACGGCCAATTTCACTGTTTAGATTCGATTTGCTGATTCGTTTGAGGGAGAAATATGAATCGCGTGTTTTATTCTTTGAGTGTATTCGATTTTTTTTTGTCGATCGCCTTACTTGTAATATTTAGGAAATAATATATTGGAAAATGTCGATTTGGACTAAATTTTCCAATGATTTGCATACATTCCGTTCTTTGGTTAGATTTTTCGTTCTTTAGTTTTATATTTTAAAAACGTCTATTTTTTAAGGTCGTATTAGTTTTGGGTATGTTGTGAGAAAAACAGCGAGAAAACGCTGAGATTATATCGTTCTAAAAATGTGGTCTGATATATCAGAAGTATATTGTGGCGTTGACAACTCGCAAGATAAACCCGAGATAGTTCGTGGCTTGGAAAATTTTAATTAACGCGTGTCTCATTTAATGCACCCGCGGTTACTCGCGGAGATAGAGATTTCTAATTATGGTATGTTTAATTACGCTATCTTAATTTCATGGACACGTTAAAATGTAATACTTCGGGGCTTTACTCAAATGTAGCTATAAAAACTTCTTGTTTTGAGTAGGTACTTTTTTGTCTTTTGGAAATTTTAATTTTTGTCTGTGTTTGTACGGGCACTACGGAAAAACGGCTGAATTAAATTTGATGAAGTTTTCACAGCTGTATCACAGAAGGACTAATTTAAAACCTAGTAGCAGTAGTTCCGAAATGCTGGTAGCCAATAGCTTAATTAAAATATTTACTAAATACTGAAGTGAAAACGTGTCTTTGAAGGTTTAACTTATGATTAACGCTTTTGATTTGATCGACCTTAGGGCCATATTGACCCCAGTATAAATAAAAACAATAACACGGTGTGTGGTCTAGCCAAAATGGCGTCACTTTCACTTTAAATACTTATCACCTTTCCACAAAAAGCAATAACTCTGTAGTGAAACTACATATTATCATTATGTAAACTGTAAAATACTTACAGATGTATATTTTCTTTTTTAGTATCAATTATTACAATAAAACTATATAGTTTGTAACTACATAAATAAAAGTAGTTTATACCCAATAAATGTTGTTAAAAATCATTACTCACAAACAGACCAAAGAAAAATCAAGAAACAAATAATACCTACAGTAGGTAAAGTACAAAAGTTTCACCGAAATGGCCGTCTAGAATATTAATGCCGACACTGTTCGCGATGACACTGCATTATCTACTCTGTGGAACTTTTGATTTATGTTTTATTAACTAGATTTTCGCGTAATTTGAAATAGCTCAGGCATTTCTACTGCTATTGCACTTTATAATCATACGTATCATTAAATTTCAACAATGATTTAATGGTGTTTTAAGCCTTGTTTGTTTTTCATTAGATAACTAGATGATTTTTTTTTATGTCAAGAGGGAGGCAAACGAGCAGGCGGGTCACGAGATGTTAAGTGATCACCGCCGCCCATAGATAACTGCAACCCCCGTAGGGTTACAGAAGCGTTGCCGGCCTGAAAAAATCCTCCGCCCTCCCCATTTGAGGAGGGCGGAGA
>JADGIL010016327.1:12570-26723 GCA_020352625.1 Cactoblastis cactorum
TGTGTGATCTGTCCCCATACATTTATTAATTTATTACTATTTAATTCATTACATTACCTGCATCAAGCGCCTCTTTGAGAAGACTTGTTTCTGGCACGTCTTGCACCCAGGTGTACACCAGTTCAAATAAGTCGTCTGTTATTAACTCCTCGATATTTTCTACTATTTTCTCTTCTTTTAACGTCCACAGTACCTGAATAAAAATATATATTTATACATTTTAGTAAAAATGTTTAGCAATTAATATTTCGATTAAATCATTGTTAAATTATTTATTCTCTATAAAAAAAAATGTCTTCATAGTTTAAATTAAAACACAAGCCGCGAAAACGCCATTAATGTGATTATGACGTCATCACGTAACAAAAAAAAGAGACAAACTCATATGTCACTCTTTAGCAATTCAACTACTTGAAATTCACATTAATTCGTCGCTCCATGTTGACGTGAAAGACGGACAAACAAACAAGCGTACTTTCCAATTTATAATATTATTATGGATATATATGTATATTAGAGTGAGGCGTGCGTACCTCGGCGAGCGTGTGCGTGAGCGCGGCGGAGGGTGCCGCCTTGGCGCGCAGCCAGCGCTCGGCGGCGGCCGCCAGCCACTGCAGGTAGCGGCGCGCCGCGGCGCCGCCCGCCGCCGGCACGCGGCACAGCTGCCGCACCGCCTCGCACACCGCGCTCAGCCCGCACGGCAGCGCCGCGCCCGCGCCCGCGCCCGCGCCCGCGCCCGCCGACGGCTGGAACGCTGCAATCGTTACCTAGTTTTAATATTTAGAACAGAGTTTACCAATTTTCTAAACACGATTAACACTTGGACAGTTGATTTAACATTTTTCGTGTTCACCACACTTTAACCAGCGGTTATAATCCTATGACCGCCTGTTTACACATGCGTTGAGATTTGACCATCGGTTTAGTAAATCGCCTGATTAGATCAAGTCGGTGCCTTGATCCAATACGTCTAGAGTAAAGTAATCGTATAAACGGAGATATTATAAGAACAATAGTTCGTCGTGCCACGCACCGGCAGCGTGCGCCTGCGCGTCGGTGTCGAGCAGCGCGGCGAGCAGCGCAGGCGCTTGCGGCGGCGCGGCGCGCGCGGCGGCCAGCAGCGCGCAGTGCGCGTGCGCGGCCGCCGCGCCGCCCCCCACCACGCACGCGCACAGCGCGCTCAGCGCGCCGCCGCGCGCCAGCGGCGCCCACAGCGCCGCGCCCGCCGCGCTGCGGCTGCACGCCGACACCACCGACGCCCAGTTGTTCCTGACCGATGGATAATAACATTTACTATATTTCTTGCTATAAAAACTGCCGATTTAAGTTTAACAAAACCGACAGTTCTTGTAATTTAAAAAAAACTAGACAGACTACAGTGTTTGACAATGACAAAGCCAAATTATAGATTCCCACCGGTATACATTATAACTAAAAAAAATTTAATATTTAGCCCTTGTTTAAATAGTCTAGTTTTCTTTATAATAAATATTAAGGAACGTTGCAGAAGAAAGATTTTTCAAAAAACAGTTGAAGTCAAGGACCTAGAACAACAGACACAGCTAACTCACGTGGTGTGGCTTCCCGGGTGCTGCTTGTTGAAGGCGGGCTCGGCAAGCAGCTTGAGTTGCAGCAGACCCATATTAGAGGAGTCACGCGGCTTGTACAGGCGGATCTGTACGGTGGTGCACACTACTGGCCGCGCCACCACGAGCCGAATCGACGCCATACCGGCCGTGTTCTGAGGCGGACCGAGTGGCGCTAGTGTGCCTCCGCATCCGGCTTCGATTGCGACCGCGCCTGGACACGCTGTCAGAAAAAAATAAATATATATTTATTAAGTTTCCTATTGAACGAGAAAATTTACCTAAAATTTTGATTACATTATGAAAACTTTAGCACCTGTAACGTTAAAGAAATATCCATAATAGAAACGGATAATTTTAAAAACAGTCGCGAATGAGTCGAGCGAATGAGTTTTGTAGTGGTATGGAGCCACTACTAGTAGTGGCGTGGAGCCAGCTTTTTAGCCTGTAGCACGAATGGGCCGGCTCGTCCGGGGAAGTACCACACTCCCACAGAAGACTGACGCCTGAGTGGCGGTTATCAGCCGTCATGCTCCGTCCGGTGAGTGGGAGAGCCAGGGGCCCAACCTCTTTTACAGGCCGGCAACGCTTCTGTAACCCCGCGGGTGTTGCAGTTGTCTATGGGCGGCGGTGATCATTTAACATCTCATGACCCGCCTGCTCGTTTGCCTCCCTCTGACAAAAAAAAACAAAAAAAAGTCAGACGACAACGAGTCCTATACGCCGAACACTTTACATTGAGAAGTATAGTTATAAAAAACCATGGCTCACTGGCGAGGCTGGTGAGGTGCGGCTGCAGATGCACCTCGTGCAGCATGGCGGCGTAGGGCAGCGTGAGCGTGAGCGCCAGCGAGGCGTCGTCGGCGCTGAAGAAGTGGTAGGACCAGGCGGCGGCGCGCATGCGGCGCGCCGCGCAGGCGCCGCGGCCGCCCGCCGCGCCGCCCTCCAGCAGCACCTCCGCCTGCTGCGCCGTCGGGTTCGCGCACGACACCGTGCCTGCCGACCACAACTCTCACTATATCCGACACCATTTCTAAACTGCATGTTAGATGTTTCGACGAGGAAACAGCTGAGCGCGGATTTACATGTATAAAGGTAATTTTAATAGTTCGATTTTGTAGTCTGTATAGATAACGGCTCCGTAAAAACTTATAGGTGAAACATGTCAAAATATATGATTTCTTCAACTGATTAACCAGGATTAAAGGAAAGACGGAAGTGAGATAAAACAGGTATCTTACATAGCGGCGCAATGTTGAACATGCCTGAGCTGGTGGACTCGATGACCGGCGGTTGATTCTTCTTGCTGCAGGCGGCGGGCGTCGACAGGTTGATGAGTTGCGGCGGCAGCTTCAGGTAGTTCATCAGAGACGATACCAGCCCTTGCCCAGAGCTGGGACCAGACTGTAACATAGTATTTTGTAACATTAAAGTTATACAATGTAAATTCCTTTTTAATAACAATTTACTATTAAAAGTATACTTAATTTACTTAATGGCATAAAGATAAAAATACAAAATAGATCCTGCTCGGTCGCAATTTATATGAATAATATGCATTTATGCGCTTAAGTGACGGACAACTTGCTTCTCTATCAATCGATTTAAATACAGAAAAAAAAATGCTTAGCCTCTTAACAGTGAGCGACATCACACGATCTGTTATGTTACAAACTTTGAACAGCTAGGGCAACAAGACGATACCTGATGCTGCGCGGTGAGCTTCTCAACAGCGAGATTAAGCCCACCAGCTTCGACGAAGGCAGCTTGCGCCTCCGGCTTGTCCAATAGCCGCACGATCAGCTGCTGCATCGCTTGCGACAGGCTCACTACTTCTTCCCGTCCTGACACACAAAACATTATATTAATACCGCAAAAAAACCTAATAATTATCTATTAAACCATTTTTCTAAGCATTGCCTTTGAACCTTGCCACTCTGGTATCTGTCTACCAAATTAGGGATAAAGTCGGTACTGTATGTCGTATTGATAAGCGAGATTTTTAACACAAGCGTCTTTTTGCTCAAAATCAATAATGATATAAATATTTAGTGGTATAAACAATTTATAAATAATGATGTAATGATTTAGAGGAATAAACAATTAAGGTTTTTCATTTTGATCAGAACGTATTATTACCACCTCGGCGGTAACGCTTTAAACCTTGGGTTTGCTAACAAACCAGATGATTTTGTGAAATTATACGTGATTACACATAATGTCTATTGTATGATCTCCGCAACCCAAACGGGAGTAACCAATAAAACCACGGAACAGTCGCTTGTGAATTGATAAAATACATGAAAATAGGGAAACGAAAAAAACTGATACACGCACAATTGTACATCTCCAACAAATACTATACTCACTGAGGAACTCCAACAGACTAGGCACCATAAGAGCCGGGTTGGAAGCAACGTTGGCCATATGCGCTACCAACAAGAACAACTCCTCTTTCAAAGATGAATATTCTCCTGACGGCTCAGCACTCATGCCTGAAAATATATGGTTAACTACAAATTAAAATAATGATACAATTTTTTTTTTCATCAGTAGATTGCGTGTTCAATCACGTCTGGGTAACTAGTGTGGGATATTTGTGAGTCGTAAGGCTGGATAGTAAACTTCCGGTTTATATGTGAATTATTTATTGAATCACATAGCTAATTAACAAAATGTGTATAATAACATACGGGGGGGCAGGCGATGACTGCTTTTTGTTAGTTTTATAAGGCTGTAAATTACAAGCAGGAACGAAATATACAAATAATTTTGGAGTAACTCACCGGAATTTATGATGAGGCTATTCATTCCATCACATAAAGACAAAGTTCTGTAGAACTTCATCATAATCTGCGGGTGTTGTAACACTGTGAACAAATATAATGTCTCAGTTGAAAACAACACATATGAAGAGAAAATGTCTGTTGAGAAAATGTTCGTTTCCCGTGTGAGTTACGAGATATTAAATAGTCTGTAACCATTCTCAATAGCTGAACATCTAACTACTATATATGATAATCATTGTATACGCGAATATTAGACATTGAAATGAAACAAATTTAACGGATTTTATTTGAGTTGTGTGTAGTGCTAGTGATTAAACCGCGATAAAATCCGTTAAATTTGTTTCATTTCAATAATCATAGTAGTTGTCCTTGAAGTCAGGACCATATTTTTTTTTTTATTAGTGAACTGTGAATCTAGTGCTTTAGTTGTCTTCATTGGGCGTTAAAATAAAGCCTATAGCACTCCTGAATACTGTAGCTTTCAAATTGTGAAAGAATTTTCATGATCCGTTTAGTATTTCCGAAGATTGGCCCTTACAAATAAACAAACGATCAAAGTTACACACTTTACATATTAGTATAAATTGAAGAGTGTATAGATGGAATATGGAAGAGTACCAGTGTCAGCGACGCAGGGCGGGCGCGCCGCCTGCTGCTTGCGCTCGTCCTCGACGTTGGTGGCGTCGGCCGCGCGGCTGTGCTGCGCCTTGCTCTCGTCCGTCTGCGACTGCGACGACTCGCCGCTCGCCGACGCGTTCGGGCTCGACGCCGACTGGAATGGAAAATAGTGAATAAACCGTTCAGTATAAACTAAATGGTACTTCCAAATACAGTTGCCTAAGTGGGTTTTTGTCATCAATCCCAAAATAATTAGTACGAAAATAGAGTATGTAATTCGGTGCTTCACTTATGTTATTATTTTTTGTTATAAAAAATTAAATATGTAATTTACGTATTCACTTTTTTCAGATATCAATTTTTACTGATATATCTATGCCTTCCTAAAGATAACAGCTTGACCGATTTATTAGTAAACCAACGAATAAATAATGAAAACAGACTAATTATTACAATTCAGATATATTTTTTTGTACAAAATCGCATATTGATTGTTTACATAGATACATTTGGTAGGAGTATTAGTGATCGAAGACGTTTCGTAATATTTTCCAAATTTTCACAAAAATTCACAATTCTATATAATTATCGAAAGAAAATTACGTGTCTCAACCTATTTGGCAGGTAATTCAAACAATTAACAAGCCAGTACGATAAAGCGTACTGGCTGAAATCTTGCAAAAATCATTAGATATAAGAGAGCGAGCTGCACTCACAGAGGCGTGGTGGTGGTGGTTGTGCAGCGGCACGGCGAGCAGGCGGTGGCAGTAGTGCAGCAGCTGCGACAGCACGGAGCGGCGCAGCGGCGCGCGGCGCCCGCCGGAGCCGCCCGCCAGCACGTCCGCCAGCAGCCCCGACAGCCGCGCCGCCGCGCCCTCCTCCGCGCCGCGCCCGCCCTCCCGCACCCACCACACCGACTGGTGCGCTGCCACCGCCAAAGCGTTCACATTATCGGTCCGTCGAAAAGGGTTACTCTCATAAGGAAATCGCACACGACGTGACTAGTCACCGACCGGCTTTTGTAACGTGTTAGCAACTGATCATATGTGTCACTGCGCTAATAGAAATCAGAGTTTCTGAATTTTGCCAGTATTTTATTTGGAATCTAAAAAGACCTACAACATTTGAAAACTCTAGTGTCATAAAGGACCAAGTCTCAATAGCAACCGCGCCATTTCTGATTTGCTGTTGGAAAATAACGTTAAATTGTAAGTTTGGTGACAAGCGTACTGACCGACGGTGTCGAGCAGCGCGACGGCGTGGTGCGCGTGGCGGCCGTCGAGCGCGTGCAGCAGCGGGTGGCAGAGCCGCAGCAGCGTGTGCTGCAGGTCCACGGCGCCGCCGGGCGCGGCGTCGCGGCGCCACACGCCGCACACGACGCGCAGCGCCGCCAGCGCGCCCGCCGCGCCGCGCGCGCACACCACGCGCGACAGCAGCGACTGCAGCGCCATCGCCGCGCCCGCGCCCGCGCCGATGCTCACGCCGCCCTGCACGGAACGCTTGTGTTCGATGCAATACATCAAACACCAAAACGCTGACATCGCGCGATTCCACGCGGTGTCGGCGCCTTGAGCAGTTATCGTAACAGCGCCATTTGCGATAGTTCATTATCATTTTATCAATAATTTTTCAATTATATTTTTAACAATAAACTGTATCTTTCGTGTTTTTTCGGACTTTTATTAAAGCAACACAAAACAATAGGGTCGCGCCCCCCATATATTTGGTCCTTCGAGCCGGATATGAACCAGCGACCTATGTATCTACGCGTCCCCCACAACTTGTTACATTCTAATGTAACGGTTACAACGTATTGCACCCTCGATTCTTCAGAGAGCATTTTAGATGATTTAAATTAGATTATATGCAGGCGTATTTCCTTGCTAAAACGTATTAAAACATTATTTCTTGTGAGTAGATAGAAATATAGAATTGTACACTATCACATTGAATTTTTCTGTAATGATAGTTGTGCACTATGCATAAATAAAAAGCGATAGCGACTAACGAGGTAGGGCTCGGAGGTGACGACGGCGCCGTCGGTGTTGACGTTCATGGTGATGAACTTCACGACGGCCGGCACGAAATGCTCGCACTCCAGGATCACCCGCCCCATCGTCTGAGAGTTGCCCTCCGTCTACAACAAATCGATACAAAATTAAAAGGCCAATTCTAACACCGGTCGTTAACTTCCAAGTCGCTTTAGGGGGAGAAAAAACGCAACTACGCTGCGCAAGTTGTAAAGTTTATTGCGGGAAAGGACTTGAAACGGGAATCCTCATAGGTGATAGACAAACAACCTGTCCATTCCGCCAGTGGACCCACCAATTTGCTAAGCGTGGCCTTCGAGTCTCAGGACTTTTGGCTCTGTTTATTCTGTAAGGGATAAAACCGTGATACTGTACGGATACGGTACATGATACTGATCTATATTTACACACAATTATCGTGATGTATAATCAGCTGATTATTTTAACGACTGCTGAGCGCAAATAAACAAACAACTAGGAACCAAAATCCATATTGCCTAATTTAATTTGTTTCATACAAAAACGAGGAAATGTAATCTTCAATATCACGATCAAACAATTTCACAAAAAATATCTGTTAATACCTGCAAAGGTAGAGATGCAATCCACGCCAAAGCCAACATGGAGAGGACCCAACATCTTAATGATACGTTTTCTAACCTGTCAACAAATCAAGAGAACATAAATTGCAACAATTTGCTAACTATAAGTAAATCAAAATATCAATAATTTGAAGTCTTCTGTACAAAGTGTCTGTTTGTCCTTGCGGTATCTATTATAGTATGGGTTAAAACGTCTTTTTTTTAAAGTTGCCAGCCTGATGACGAATTCCGTTATTTTTATTGAACTCGCTCTAAAATCGTAACAGACGTTCCGATTTGGCTGGTGTCAGAAAAGGATGCACGTGTTTAATAGAAAAGGAAGGCCGTCGTGTTTCTCTTTTCTTGGTATACGTGCAACTCTTTCTGTGTTCGTTATGTGTACTTCTCAAAATGACAACCGGCCACAAAATAGCCTTTTCTTGAAAAGAAAACTTCTAAAAAAGATAACTTCTTATAATGACAACTTCGCATTTGGTCAACTTCTCAGTATGTCAACACCGGGGGGTAGTCGGTTGGTCGTATTACAAGATGTAACCTGTCTCGCCAATATACAAAAAGCGTAGGTTCTCCAGTGTTTTCGAGTGTGCAGGCACTTTTTCATGTCAGTATTTAGTCGATAAATTCAATTAAGCTACAGACTGCCAGCATTTCGGAACGACCACAAGAGGAAATGCCGAAAGAAACTCGAGCATTTTTAGTCTCTATTGTGCCAGAAGGGCTTGATTATATATTTAATTTCTATAACATAGCCGGAAAGCGTAAAGAGAATGTAAGATATGATGGCTCAGAAATATCAGACAGCGGATGGGAGGCAAATAATTCGAACAATTATTCAGCTCTTAATAAGACTAAATCTAAGGAGCTGCCAACATTTTTATGTTAGACGGAAGCAAACGAGCAGGCGGGTCACGTGATGTTACTATAACAATGAATAGGCACAAAATGAAGAAGAATATTCGTGTAGAGGTGTACAAGTCGGTACAGACGTGCAGAGCGCGTGCAGCAGCGCGTTGACGGTGTCGGAGGCGAGGCGCAGGCGCGGCGCGTCGGCGGGCAGCGCCAGCGCCGCCTGCGTCCAGCTGCCGCCCGCGCCCCACGACGACCCGTTCAGCGTCAGCCACAGCGACACCACGTTCTCCATGAACGTGCAGTCCATCTGTAACACCTCGGCTGTCAGTAGTCTTCTTTATGACACCGATTAATTAAAGTTATTGTTTTAATACTAGTCGCTACGGTACAATAATGGAAATCTCTTCATTCTTTTCTCCACGATCTTAAACGATCTTATTGATCGCGCAAATTCAGTAATTTTAAGATTGTGAGGGATTGGTGTGTGAATTAAGCAGTGTTTGTATCGCAGAACACCGGTTTCTCCCCGTGAATAAATCAGAAAATAACAATAAGGATAGTTTACGATAGCTTACAGTTCATAATTTTTATTTCGGCTATAACAGTACTGTTACTACGACAGCCGTTCACGTACTGCCTGAAACTACAGCTGCCCGGTAGCCGTCGTCATCCGTACGGAGCAAGTCGACTCTGTACTGCCTTCGTCGGATAATGTAAATAAAGTATAAAAAATAAATGATTCTAATCAGTTTACCTGATAATGAAACTCGAGCGCCAAATGCCGGAACACGTCATACAAAGTATGTGTGAGCGGCGGATGCGGGCGCGAGGCAGGCGGTGACGTCACCGGCGAGGACGACCCTCCAGGCGAGGGTGAGGGCGGGGTGCGCGGGGCGGAGCCGGCGCTAGGAGGGGGTGAAGCGGGGAGTGGGGGCGGGGCGCGAATGGCAACAGCCAGTGCCCCGCCAGTGGCCAGAAGCGCGCGGCGAGCGAGAGCTTCCCCCGCGCCGCCCGCACCCCCTGCACCGCCCGCACCGCTCTTCAGCCGCGCGTCAGTGCAACTTGATACCACGCTGAAATATATATATTTTTTTATGTTACAGGGAGGCAAACGAGCAGGCGGGTCACGTGATGTTAAATGATCACCGCCGCCCATAAATATTTACAATCCCCGCGGGATCACAGAAGCGTTGCCGGCCTATAGAAACGCCCGCTTGGGAATTAGGGCCTCCGGCTCTCCCACTCACCGGACGGAGCATGGCGGCTGATAGCCGCCATTCAGGCGTCGGTCTTATGTGGGATTATAAATGTTATTGTATATCCACCGAGGAATTACAGAAAAATAAGTGTGTCCTAAAAATTAAAATTGTTGTGACTGATTTTTACCCAAAATATTAATTGAAGTAAGGAATACCTCAAGTAAATTCTATACAAAAAACACTTACACATACAGTCACCGTACATACATACATATATATAGTTGAGCAAGAGATATATATCTACTACCTACATTCAATTATACAAACCTGCTAGAACTGTCCACAACGGGCTTAACCTTCGACTCCTTTTTGACTGCGTCCAAGAAGTATTGCAGGTACTTCTCGTCTGATTCAGAGTCGTCAGACTCCGCTGTTAGCTGGTCTTCCATGTCCTTGATTATGTCTGTAGATAACGGTTGCAATTAGCATTTATTCTGAATTATAATTATTATTACACATTATTAAACGCAGTTTGCCAAATTAAAATTCAAAATATGTAACAAAATTTTAAAGCAACACAGCTGTAATATAATCATTATTTAAAGGTATTCAATATAGTAAAAATGTACTTTGTTGTTGCGAGTACATAATGAATACAAAATATTATTGGCACCAGCTGGTCAATTTAAAATAAAAAGCATATAACACGAGCAGCATATTAGCTGTTGTTTGCATCATTAAAAATTCCTCAATAATACACACGACTAGTCAAGTGCGTAAATAAAATGCCGTTGCAAATATCATAAAAGGCCTAATATTTAAGTTCAAACTTTAAGCATTTTACACTTGTTACGCGAAGGTGCAGTCACATTTGGCGCTCTATGTATCAGTGCAAACCGTACACGGGTCGAAGCGAGCCTAATGGAAGATGCCTTACTTGTGAAACCGGGGGGGATTTTGGCTTGTTTGTTGGATGTGTTTGTCTTCGTCAGCCCAAAACTATCGGCTAACACATCTGCAATGACAACAAATAAGCTTCATGTAGAATAGACGGACTCCTAGACCGGAAAAGGACGTAAGTTCCGCAGAACTAATATTAATCAATTCTTTCCGATTATGTTTTATTATTTAAAATGAAACTCCATTTTCTTGCAAATGTTATGTGGTTAGATATGTATAAGGGAGACAACTACCTTCTACACACTAGCTATTTAATTAATTATTAATTAGCATCCAAATTTTCTTCATCATTTTCTCCAACATTTCAACAGAATTCCGCTACGAATTTAAGGTTTCTTTTCATGCCGTTATTTTAGACCCTGTGCCAGTTAGCTTGCTATCAACATCTGATCAAAAGTCCGGTGGTAGTCAATCGTGGTAGTGGTGGTAGTCTCGGACATCTATTGTCTTTTGATATCAGGCATAGACCTACCACACATTCCACCTGATGTATCCTGGTAACAGGATTAACAGCGGCGACCAAAGCAAATGAACAATGAAGCCCATTGTGTCAGGGAAAAAAGAATGCTGTCTTAGAAACTTACAACATTATTATTGAAGGTAGGAGGAGTAGGAAGAGACGATTTTACTAATACCCTCCGTATAAAGCATTTTGTTATTTATTTATTTTTTATGACAGAGGGAGGCAAACGAGCAGGCGAGTCACGTGATGTTAAGTAATCACCGCCGCCCATAGACACCTGCAACACCCGGGGGATCACAGGAGCGTTGCCGGCCTTAAGTCAAATGTTGCATTCAATACAATGAACATACTACAAGACGTTGGCAAGCAGAAGCATTTACCTAAAAACTCACCTGAAAGACCAATGTTGGAGGAGCGAAGAACCTATGTTAGTACAGTTTGAACACCACAATAACACCACAACATTTAGTTTACAAGAATCCATAACAAAATTGATTTATCTTCACACCAATTCAACTTGCATACGATTTCCACTGATACTTAGCGCTCAGTGTCTAATGCTTTTGTGAGTTTGTATGTTTGAGGCGGGTAATCTCCGAAGATACCGAGCCGATTTCAAAAATTCTTTCACCATTAGAGAGCTACATCATCCGAGATTGCTATCAGCAGATAGCAGCCACCCTCACTGTTGATTATACATGCATACAATGTACTACAAAAATATAGGTTTTTAGTAGATCCACAAAAAAGTACGCGACACCATATATCTAACTTCTATAATAAAGTAAATATAAGGTATTTTATATGTAAAAAAAAATAATTAATTAATTAAAAGTTGCATTTTGTGGATGATTACATTACATTACATATACATATAATGTAATCATTTATAGCATGTACGTTTATACGCGACTACCTTGCGTTTGACTGAACAGATTTTGATTTGGTTTGCAGAAGGGTGTTTGTCATACTAAAGAGAAGGTTTTGGTATTTTAACCAACTTCAAAACACGAGGTGTATTAAGGGCGTTCCCCTTTTTAAAAAATAAATTAACTGCTCACATATATTGAGAAACTGAAAAAGTTCGTTCCTCTCGTTAGTTTGACATGGTTTAACTTGTACACATTAAGATTTAATTTCTAATACATGATTCTGGAAATGGAACTTCGTTGAGATAATCATGGTAGTTGTGATCTTTATTGGAGTACAGTTTTTTTTTGGAACTGTGAATATTGTTCTTTATTATTGATCGAAGCTGACATACTGTAAACTAGCTAATGCCTGCCACTTCGTCCGCGTAGATTTTATGATGTTTGTAATACATTATTGCCCAGTTACAATAAATGATATCCCTCGGGAACCGTACACTTTTCCGGGATTAAAAGTAGCCTATCTGTTATTATAGGTCATAGTCCATCGCTGTGCCAAATTTCATCCAGATCCGTTCGGTAGCTTTTGTGTGATGCGCGTACAAACATATCTGCCATGTACAGACATAGCTCAGTTACAATTTTATTATATGTATTTGACTAGTTGTCATCTACCCTGCAGTGTTACTGACCAGCGACAGAGGCGCCGATGCGCCGCCGCGGCGCTTTGCCCGGGCAGCCGCCGCCGCCCACCAAGATGTAGCCGCCGCCCCACGAGTCGTCACTTTTCGTCTCCCCTTCGTTGTTCGTCGTGTTGGCGCCTCCGGTCTCGTACTCCATTAGATCCTAAAAATGTATTTTAAAATATAGTTTCTTATAGTGTTTCATATTAATAATATTTCATCGTATACAATTTACATCTGAATCATTTTATTATGTTTGACAATATATTAATTTTTTATATAAAATGTTACAAATATCGTTGCATTATGGCAATGATCCTTCAGTATTGCCAAAATTAGCGAAACTCGCGAAAGATAAAATCAATTTTAGAGTGACAGTTGTATTTTTTTTTTCAATTTAATCGCACATACGTTATAAGAATCAGCACAATGCGCATTGTATTAATAGTATCGACCCGAAACCAGCGATCTATGAATATATACTAATATTATGCTAATCTTCGGAAATACTGAACCGATCATGACAATTCTTTTACAATCAGAAAGCTACACTATTCAGGAGTGCTATAGACTGTATTTTAACGGCCCGCTTGCCATCGAAGCGGGCACACGGGTCGGCTGTCAAGAAGCATGCGGCGCACCTGCAGCAGGGTGGTGAGCGCATGGCGCGGCCAGTCGGGCAGCGTGACGGCGAGCCGCGCCAGGCACAGCACCGCGCCCGGCTCCAGCAGCGCCGCGCCGCCGCCCAGCGCGCACAGCCGCCCCACCACCTGCAACCGCGCCGAACTCATGCCTACCGCGGCTTTACCCTTGCCGGGTCAAAAGTGCAAGAGTCGTGACACTCGAAGGTCACGCTTAGAAAGGGGCTTAAAAAATATTTTGCTGTGACAAAATACAGTTTAATACGGTGTACAAACATAGAAGTAGAATGGTGATGAATTAAATTTCCTCTTGTATACTTGTAGGTATTTTTATTTCGATATGTTTTGAACGTATAAGTTTCTTTACAAGAAGCGATAATTTCTTTTAAACATTTTGAATTGTCGTGTACATCAAATAATCTATGCAAATGTATGAGGGGGGTAAATAAAATCCGTTCAAACAATAGAGACAATATTATTTTTCATGCAATAATATTTTAAATCTTTAATATAAGTTGTGTACCAGCATCGTACATAATCAATATTAGCAAGTACTACACCAACTAGTGGATGTTTGCGGTGAACGGCATTACCTTGGCGCAGAGCAGCAGCACGTCGGTGCTGGAGGTGGTGTCGGCGGTGAGCATGTGCTGCACGAGCGCGGAGGCCAGCTGCTGCTGCAGCGCGCTCGGTATCACGCGCGCCCCGCGCCCGCCTCCGCCACGGGCGCACGCGCCCGCCCCCGCAGCCGCTCCCGCTCCAGCGCTCGCTCCGCGCTTGCCGAACATCGCCATGCGCGCCTTTACTCGCCCGCGCTGCTAAATAAATCCTCTTTATACTATCTTTACTAATGTTATAAAGAAG
>JADGIL010016329.1:7429-34444 GCA_020352625.1 Cactoblastis cactorum
GCCGGCCCATTCATGCTGCAAGCGAACAAAGCAAGCAGCAGGCTCCACACCACTACAAGTAGTGGTTCCATACCACAAAAACCAAAACTACATCCTTCAACTTTCTACGGTCCTGATATACCTACTTCTTTCGCTTCCTCCACATTCAAAAATCTTTTCATGCATGACACTATATTTTAAAATAAATACATATATAGATAAACATCTAAAACCCCGGCCAATCAGAAGAAGTTTATATTCTATCCTGACCTGACCGAGGATCGAACGCGGGACCTTTGGACACTGACAAGGACTTTACTGTTCATTTGTTGAATAGAGTCGGGGGATTTTAATTTCTTAAATTTAATTACTTGTTATTATTGTATCTACAAAGCGCCAATTAATCAGAGCCAATATAAACATTCCAGGACAGTAGAGAAATCAAAGCTGGCGACGTGTTCGCTTTGACGGCCAACGCTGAAGATCCCACGTCTCTGGGTACTTACACCTGCGAAGCTGTCAACTGCATGGGCCGGGCTTACTCCTCATCGAAGGTCCACGTCGTCGGCCGTGGCAGCAGGGAGGGATCCGCAAGACCTAGCTCCAGGTCGGCATGGAATATATTATATATTACCTCTTTATAATATTAGCTAATACCCGCGACTTCGTCCGACCAATGGATACTATCAAATCTTGTCAGCCCCTTGCTCGGTTACAATAAATTATATCCCTCGGGAACCGTACATTTTTCCGGGATAAAAAGTAGCCTATCTGTTAATCTAGGTCATAGTCCATCGTTGTGCCAAATTTCATTCAGATCTGTTTAGTAGTTTTTGTGTGATGCGCGTACAAACATACATACAGACAAAAATTCTAAAAACAATCGTTTTGGCTTCTATAGGTCCTATAAAGAGCCCCTATATCTCCCATGTACAGACATAGCTCAGTTAAAATTTTATTATATGTATAGACGATCCATAATATCGATTTAAGCTTTTCATTATTCGGTTTAAATTATATATTTTAGAGAGAACTTATTTGACTCGATATAGGACGTTCTTAGTAAAGGGTAGGTCAGAAGTAAAAATCGAGCGTGCATGAAAGATTGATGAATACGAGGAAGCGAAGTAAGTTTGTCAGGACCGTAGTAAGTGGAAGGATCTAGTTTCAGCCTACTTATGTATGATTAAAATAATATATTTTTTATGGAATTACTCACGTAAATTTTTAGTCGGTATCGCCGACGACCGTTTCGGCCTATTTAGAAGGCCATCTTCTGTGACCGACACATACTTATGTATGTGTCGGTCACAGAACAAACTTGTTTTTTTTGTGGTATGGAGCCACTACTTGTACTGGTGTAGAGCCTGCTGCTTGCTTTGTTAGCCTGCAGCATAAATGAGCCAGCTCGTCTTGGGAAGGATCACACTCTCACAGAAGATCGACGCCTGAATGGCGGCTATAAGCCGCCATGCTCCGTCAGGTGAGTGGGAGAGCCGGAGTCCCAACTTCTCCGCCCTCCCCAAATGGGGAGGTTTTCGTTTGCCTCCCTCTGACATAAAAAAAAAACGATGACAGCTACAAGATAAGGCAATGATTTGCTTACAGTGGAGTAGCTCCGGAGCCGCCGCCGATCTTCACCAAGGAGCTGGAAGATCAGTTCGTGAGGATCAACGAGCGTCTCAGTCTGAGCTGCCACATCGTGGTGCCACCGTGGCCGCGCGCCGTGCTCTGGTACAACAAGGAGGGAAAAGTCGAGCCCAGCGAGAGGTGGGTTAAGACGGAAACATACTTACATGTCGTGGCGTGTCGCGCTAGAAGCCAATCGGTTTGTTACATTTATTATGGTAGGAGACGTATTTGTAAATCAAATCGTTCATTTAAGTCTTTGTAAGCCTCTAGTGTCAGGACTTAATTGACTTCAACGGTTGTTAAAATGATTTAACCCTCCTTCCTCCCCATTTGGTGAGGGCGGGGGCTTTTTAAAGACCGGCAACGCTTCTGTGATCCCGCGGGTGTTGCAGTTGTCTATAAGTGGCGGTGATCACTTAACATCACGTAACCTGCCGGCTCGTTTGTCTTTCTCTAACATAAAAAAAGAATTCGCAATGAAATGAAATTGAATGACAGGTACCACGTTTTGGAGGATGGTGTCGGAGGCTACCTAATGGAGGTGCAGGCCGCGGAGTGGGGAGACGAGGGCGAGTGGAAGTGCGTTGCGACTAGTGCGGGCGGTCGCGTCGGCATTTCTACCTGCTACATCACCATGGATGGTGAGAGACGCAACATACATATCATTCCTCCATTAACTACGGTCCTGTTCCACTTACAACGGTCATACTTCCTTCGCTTCCTCTACATTCATCAATCTTTCAACAATATTATCAGTTATTTTTAAACTATAGTCCTTTTTTCCTAAAATGTACATGTACTTTTGTTCTTACCATATCAACGCTTAAGGTAGAATTACCTTCATTTTTATTACTCTTTCTCACAATATAGTTAATTTTTATTGAACAGTTTTATTCAAACTCAAACTCTTATTGGTTTAAGTTTTACCTAGGAGTTGCATTATAATTACTATCTTGATGTGAACACTTACAAATAAGACTAAGAGTATTAAAAGAGAAAGAAAAAAGTAATGAGTTCCTATGCTCTTGTTTTTTTGCTTGTATAAAACTACTATACTAGCAAAAAGTGAGGCATTATATAAACACTTATTACAAAAATTTTCCAGTTCCCAAAAACTACCGAAAGCCTCGATTCATGGAGAATCTACAAGCGGTGCTCACGGAAGAAGGACTCGTCTCCTTCGAGTGCAAAGTCGTGGGCTTCCCCACGCCTGTGCTCAGCTGGTTCAAGGACGGCCAGGAGCTGAAACCTGGAGACGTATACCAACTCACTGGCACGAATTCCTTGGGCTCCTACTGCTGTATAGCGAAGAACTGCATGGGCCAAGCCAGCAGTTCTGCCGAACTGACGGTGGAAGACATACAAAACCAACTGAATGAAGAGGAGAAACTCCAGCTGTTCACAAAGAACCAGGCACCGAAGATTCTGCAGGGGCTGAAGAGCGTCGAAGCGAAAATCGATGAACCATTCCGTTTTACAATTAAAGGTATAATAAATCAGGTTTTTTGTTTTATGATAATCATGAAACTTTATGTTAATAAATAGAGAGGTTAAAAAAATTAAATTCGTTCAAAATATAACGTACGTTTTTGTAGCGGTCATAATGAAGTTTCAACTAAATGAACAAAATAATTGCATTGTTTTAAAAATGCTTAGTAAATACTCATTTAGTGAATACGTTCTGATGATATTTTGTTAATTTTCAGTTGCAATTCCGCCTGAACCATCGTTGTTATGGTATCGAGATGATCAAGCGGTGGAAGAATCTTCTCGCTGTCGCGCTGGCAAGGAAGACAAGGGCGTGTTCTACCTTGACATCCAAAACCTAGAGTTCTTAGACCAAGCTGAGTGGAAGTGTGTCGCTAGAAACGACTTCGGACACAGCGTCACATCATGTTTCCTTAAATTGATTATACCACGGCATTACAAGAAACCGAGGTTCCTTGAGAATCTGCAAGCCATTTTGTCCGACGAAGGTGCTGTCAATCTAGAATGTAAAGTTATTGGCGTTCCTCAGCCGACTCTAAAATGGTACAAAGATGGTGAAGAATTAAAACCAGGTGATATTCACAGAATAATTTCTGGCCAGGATGGGACTTGTTGTCTTGGCACGTACACGTGTGAAGCTCAAAATTGTATGGGTATTGCAGCTAGCTCAGCTTCTCTCCTTGGTTTTGATGATTCTATGAAATCTAAGAGTAAGAAAAAGGCTGAAGAACAAGTCCTCCAAAGGAATTTATCTCTTAGTACTATACATGAGGAGAGAACTTCACAAATGTATGATACACCGGTTGGAGATATCACTTTGGATGATAAAGGAGAAATATCTTTCTCTTTTGATGGGAAAGAAGTTTCTGTATCGCTTTATGAGACTCCAGACTTAACAGAAGAGGAGGCGTTACAAATTGTTGAGATGTATGCAGATCAGCTATCTGAAAATGTTACAGAACATAATGTTGTCGAACTTCCTCCTTTGAGATTTGTAAAAGAAACATCTACATCAGGAAATTTACTCATGGAAGCAATAATTATTGATGTATCTCCAGAGTACTTTATATCGCCAGAAGAAGATCTGCGAACAGAAGCAGACATTGAAGATATTTCAATAGCAGATGAAAACGGACCTCCTATGTTATCACTTGATCAAGATGTTGGCGGTGAGGATTATTTAGAGAAAACAATGGCTCTGTTATCTGAAGAAAAGTCGGATGCACCGTTAAAAATGTTGAGAAAGAAGTCCGATTCACAGAGAAGTGCCGATGATTATTTTAGTCTTTCTCGTGATCATTCCTTATCAGAGGAGAAAAAAGATGATGATACACAGGTCTTATCTGAAAGTGATATTCAAAGCTTTGCAAGTGCAAGAAGTTCAGGGAAGATGAAATCAAAGTCTTCCAAACGGCAATTGTCTGAAGACGAAGTCAAAGAATCACCAGAGTCTTTAAAAACTGTATTACAAAAGGAAGAAGTTAAAACGCAGCAAGTTGAATCTGAATCACCTATAGTTAAACCTAAAAGAGAACGACGTAGTAGTCGTAGCTCAAGGCGATCAAGTTCAGGTAGTGAAAAATCTCTTCATAAGGCCAAAGATGAAATAAAACGCGACGAGCTTACATTAGAAAAACAGAAAAGTATTGAAGCTGAACAAGAAAGATCAACTGTAAAATCGAATATGGCAGATGAGGAATTTAAAACAAAAATGACTACAGTGAGCTCCTTACTTTCAAAAGTAGTAAACGAAGTGCAGATTATTGAGAGAGACATAATTTTAAAATCAGAACTAATGTCATCAGCTGCAACAGCTTCTAGAAGTTTAGAAATAATAAATACTTTAATAACACCTTTATCTGAAATACATAGCATAACTGATGCAGCAGCAGAGGTAGTATCTGAATCAGTGTCAATTAGCAGTTCCATATTCAACAGCCTTCCTAAACCATTGAAATTACTTCAACAATCACTTACTATAATAGAAAAATGTTTAGATGTCGAAAGTGACGGTAAAACTTTAGTCAAAAAAACTTGTATGGCATTTATTGAAAAATGCGGTGAAGATGTTAAAAAAATAATGTCGGAAATAAATTATATTACAAACAAGAACTACTTAGTAAATGAAGAAAAAGTTCTGAATGACATTGCTTTAATTACAAATGAAATTATAACCATTGTGAAATTCTCTAATGACATAATAGTAACTAAGAATTTATTAAGTGAAGCTAGTGAAATTAAGATAGAAGAAGATTCAGTAGATGTCAAACATTTAAAAGACACTCAAAAAGCGTTATTCGAATTGAAAAGTCCTCTCAATTCTTTGTTATGTATAGCCGAGTCAGCGAACAATGATAGTATGCCTGACTTTGCTAAAATGAGAATAAGTGACGTGATTCTTGCTGATATGTCTGCTTCTATACAAGATCTACAAACTGCTTTGGAACAAATAGAAACACTTTCCGTAAAAGAGTCAACATCATCTTTACATAAATATAATACTGATATCATAGAAACAGTAATGGAGTCTATCGTTCAATTGAGAAGTTCATTTGAACAATTGTCTACGGAAACTAAAAATGATGATGAAAAGATTGTTCTAAGAGAAGTGCTCAATTCTATCAAAGATAATTTACGACAAATTTCATCACAAGTTAAATTGATTGAAAACAATGTGGGCTTTTACGATGTACTTCAAAGTGAAAATAAATTAGAAATTTTGCAAAAGATGGCACAAATTTTAATTGCATTAGAAAATAATTTGCCAAGGCTTGAGCCATTGCCAGAAATTAAGTCTCACATGGAATTATTCCATAAAAATCTGACGAAGGTTCTAGAAAAGGTAATTGAAAGTAATGAGGCCAGGAAATATTTCTCTTTAATTGAAGTTTGTGATACTGTGAATAGAATTAACAGATCAATAAATACTTTAGAATCGGATAATATTTTATCTTTGGCTTGTCTTAACAATACTTTGAAAATAATTCAAGAGCACTTTGTTAATAATGTTTTTGAAACAGAACTGAATTGTCTTATCCTTAGTAATATTAGCGATGTACTTATTGGTATTCAAGAAGCACTAAATCATGCTGAAGAACTAAGTTTACAAGTAGACTCTGAGCACATGCTAGAACTATCAGCACCAGTATATAGCACAAGTAAAGCAAATGTTGTTGCAGAGCACATTGACCACGTTATAGCTTCAATTAATGTAGTAAAATTTGTTGAATCTACTAAAATACTTCGAATGGCTTTAACCCCTGTTCTTGAAAATATTTGCCCAATTTTAGAAGATTTGAAACGGAACATAGCTTCTATTCAACCCACAGACATTTATGACGAAGAACACATATCTGAAATTTCTATGGAATCCTTTATTCACACAATTGCTACCCCACTTTGTGAATTAAATCAAAATTTGATGGTTCTCAATCAAACAATTGTTGAAAATATTGATACCTTGAAAGACGCCAGTGATGTTACAACGACTGTTGCAAATCCACTTCATGAGTTACATCATACATTACAGATCCTTCAACAGGATGTTCTTTCACAGTACGGTGAAGATTTGACGCCATATGAAATAAGTGTAAATATGGCAAGTGCTGTACATAATTTACAGAGTTGTATAGTAATGATTCAAGAGCAAGCTGGGGTTGAAGGAATTGAAGACATGTCTACTTTGGATGACATATCTGGCATTAAAACCACCGCCGAGGTTTTGCCTTCTGACCGTTTAGTTCTACCTACTGCTGAAGAAACTGCTCTTGAACAATCATTGGAACCTTTTAACCAGGAATTAGCTACCACGGCTACAGCACAAGCATTGCAAACATTAAACCAACATATAACAATACTACAAAACCCAGAAATAATAGATGCGTTAGATACACTTTCAGAAGTAAGTGATTATTCAAATCTTAAATCTGTTGCTTTGAGTTTGAGAGAGTTACATTCAGGTATAGAAGAGATTTTACATCCTGTTGTATTAGAAAGCTCAAATGAAATTGTTGGTTTGACCAATATAACTAAACTAGCAGCAATAGCGGAACCAATGCAAGAACTTCAACAAAGTTTATCAGTTTTAGATACAAGTAACATTCCAATTTATGAACAAATCTTAGAATTACCCTCAGACAAAATACATTCCGTGTTTCAGAATGTTTCTGAATTTAAGGAGTATTTAGCAAAATGTATGCATGCTATATTCCCAGCTATGGAAACTGCTGATAAAACTATTGAAATATCGAATAAAGTAGAATTATTAAGAGATGTATGTGAAAATATAAAACATATTATACATGATTATAAAAATATCCCTGATACGGTTGGTGTTAGCAAAGAAGTTCTTACCCTTGAACAAACTATCGATAATCTACTAACTGCTACTGATGTGTCAAAAGGCATCAAAATTGATGAAATTAAATGTATTACGGAACAGTTGTATGAAAATATTACACAAGCACAAGAAGAATTGATAAGATTTACTCCACAAGCTAATGAAGCGTTAGAACAAGAAGCAAAAATTATACAAACTATGAATGAAATCGAAAATAATATTGCTATACTAGAGCAGTATGACTTTGTGGATTTATCAAGAGCTTCTGATATTTCTTGTCTTTCTCCGCAACAAGCATTTGAAATGGAATCTAATTCTATGACTCAGATTGACGATGTTGTAGAATGTGCAGTGAATATTGTACAAGATTCACAGATCACAGATACGCCTGTTGCAGATTTAATGATCTTAGAAGACTTCTTCAAAACATGTAAAAATGAATTCACTTTGATTAAATGCCTCATTACTAAACAATTAACCCATAAAAAAATAATAAGATTAGTTCAAGAATTTAACAGTCTCCAAAACACTATAAGTTCTTTTAAAACAAAACAAGCAGATCTAAAATTGTCAGAAGAAATAAATACGCAAATTTCTCAATTCTTCAATCATGCAGAGGAAAGCTTGCATTCTGTTCAAAGATCCTTAGAAAAAATTATCCATTCGCAGTCTGATATCTTATTTAAAAATCCATTAATTAAATTAAATACATCTAATGATATATTAAAGGAGGCTTTGAGAAATAAGAAAACAGGAAAACTTGAGGAGGTTGTGACAAAGATTGTCAACATTATTGAGTATATTCAACCATCTTTAAAGACCTTAGAAGCTGATACTGTAAATGAACTATTAACACCAGATACAGTATATACAATGGTTGATGAACAAATAATTACACAAAGAATGGAAGAGTTATTAAGTTTGTTTGAAATTGAAGTATCGCGCGCTGAACAAAAAGATAATAGAGAAGTTTTATCAAATGTATTAGCTTGCTTAGAAAAGCACCAAGACTATAAAGATGCAATAGGAACAGGTAAAGTACTTATCCTTCTCAAATGTTTATCAGACTGTGCTGATATATTGCAAGCTAATATTTCAACAACAAAAATTCAAAAATTCAAGATAGTTTCTCATAAGTTGGAAGATAATTCTCTTAAAGCGGCTTTAGTGGAAATGATGGAGCCTCTTCAAATTCTTAACAGTCAGTTATCTAATGTACAAGAGCAAATACTTTCTGGTATAGAAGAAGATTCTATTTCAGTAGACATAACATCCACTGAATCCGTAGTTCAGACTATGACTGAGATTCACAAAGAAATAGTAAAACAAATTGAATCAGAATTCTTAACAGTAGATAATGAGGATGTATCTTTAATTATGGAAATGGACAAAGCAATACATACTATACAAGAAAATCTTAAATCCATGGAAGACGTGCACATTGCTCAAGTAGTTAAAGAAATATCAAAACCAATAGAGGATATAGAAAAGTCGTTACATTTCTTGGCATCAGGAAAAATTGTTGAATCTAAAGAAAAGCTTCCGGAAGGTAAGTTATAAGTTTAAAGTTACATTTTAAATAAAATAATGCCACTTTAAATCGTTTATTATATAATAAATTTAAACATTTAAAATTAATTATTTCGTGTTTAATTGGACAAAACTTTCAACTTTCAATAAGAGTAAAAAATTTGATTTCAGAAAAATCTCATCAAATGCTACAGCATATTGAACAATACATTGAATTAATAAAAACAATGCAAGAAGAAGGAGTTGACATTAAAAAGGATGACTTGAACGAATCTATTGAATTAGCTCGAGAACTGTACGCAAATTCTTTATCTATAGGATTTGAAATCAAAGATGAAGTTGTTAATAATCAACAGAAAATATTAGCTCGAAAATTGCAGAAAGCACTTAGCAAAGTAAATATTTATATACAAGAAATATATCACATGATAAGTTCCGATATGTTACAGAATGTTTTGAAAGTTACTGTTCAACTAGAAGAAGATTTAGCGACAGTTACTGGAGAAAAAGAAGAAATATATATGTCTATTGATGGATCGGATCAATTTAAAGAGTGTAGCCCATCTCAAGAAACAATCATACAAGAAATATTGACAGATGTGGCTAAGCCGAAGGATCAACAAATAGCAAAGGATGAGAATAACTTGTTTGATAATAAATCTAATATTGAACAACATCCAGCGTTAAAACAAAAAGGCATGATTGCTTTAGAACAAGCAGAATTCATGGAACATCAAGAATTTGCAGAAAACGTACATGATATACAAAGAAATGAATCTGTTTCAATTGTTGCTGATGTAGAATCTGTAACGGATAATTTAGTTTCAGTGGTTAAATCAGAATCTGTTCAACCCATTGCTACAGAAGAAGCTTCAAACTGTAAAACTGTAGACATGACAGAAATCAGCAACCAAAACATCGTGGAAACTACCGTACAAAAAGGTAATTATTATTTTTGTGTATACGAAATTATAGTATTAAGTTATGAGAAAGATTTTCAGTCCCTGATGATTTTGCCTTCAATCTCTAATTAAATTTGATATAAAGTATATATTAATAAGTAATAAGATATTATATTAATAAGTAATTACGGACAGTATTTATTATTTGATGCTTTTTGTTGATTTTGAATTCAGTATCTACATTTTCGTGATTTTTGATGTTTGATGACTAATAAGCTATTCAATACTTTTCTCCCACTGTCATAGAAAAGTTATACCTATAGCCTTCTTTGTTGTCTTCTTCGAATGTTCGACATGAAGTAATAATTATACGTACGTACGTGATTCTATGTACCTTTATTTATTTAATAAATAAATGTAGAAGCATGTACGCACTTTAATTTCGTTCTAATTTTAATGTTTTGCTCTTACAGAATTAAAGCAGTTTATTGAAGAATTTATGTCTGAAAATATAAAGGAAGTTGTAAGTGATTTATCTAAAATCGCAAATGTTGTGGAATTAGAAAAATCCTTAAACATAGTAGAAACATTGCAAGAGAAAATAGCTGCCGCGGAAATAAGTGTTGAAGGGGAATCAAGTACAGGACTTACTGAAGAAGTAAAAATAGAGCAGATTCAATTAACTCATGAACTGCATGATGCACTTGCCACATTCCAAGAGCAAGCTGAACAGAACTTAATTTATATGCCTTCAGAAACTATTAAAAACTTATTGCAGCGTGTAACTGAAGTTACATCCAAGTTAGATGGAAAATTAGTAGCCATTATTTCTACTATTGAAACTCTGCAAGCTGAAAATGTGCTTTCAAATATTGAAAGTTTTTCGGCGAAAAACCAAGAATTAATTGAGGGTCAATTGAAGAACGATTTACCGGAACTTATTATTCAAGAAACTTCTGCATTAAGCCAAATAGAAGCATATGATGAAGATATGATGCATAAATCTGACACCATAAAACAACACGCAGTGCTAACTGTTACTGAAGATTATGAAAATCAATCTAAAACTGAAACCTCGGTTATAGAATCAATATCACATAGCATTGAATCTTCACAGGAAGTTCAGACGCCCTCTTTGGAAAAAGATATAACAATACAATATGCTACACAAACAATTCAAGAAGAGCCACTGAAGTCTGTCATGGGTAAGTTAAATTATTTTATACACGGATTCTTCTTATAAAAGCAGTATAAATAATTATTAATTATTTTTAGAGAACTATTCAAATAATAAATAAAATATAATTCTTGTTATACAATATTGATATTCCAGAAACACTCTTACAAAATACTCACGAATACATATCAGAAGATTTAGGCCAAATTGTTGATGACATTGACTTACCATATTCAAAAAATATAAAAGAGTCTATTCATATTGCTAATGATTTACTAGTCAGTATAGTATCCATCAACACAGATTTTGAAGAAGCAAAAGAAATACTACTTAAAAGAATGACTGAGAATCAAGGACGTTTAGCCCATGAATTACACGACTCCCTTTCATCTATATATTTCTTTATTTTGGAACATCTTGATGATTTTCCTCCTTTAATAAATGTGAATAAAATTGAAAAAGCAAAAGCTGTCGTTGAAAATATTTGCTCTAATTTAAAAGTAGTGCTAAGTAGTTCACTGGTTCCTATACAATCAACAAAAGATGTCATTGAAACAAAACGTACAGATTATAAAAAAATCGAGGAACAATCAGACATTAGAACAAAAAATTCGCAATTAAATACGGAAGAATACCAAGCTAAAGAGGGCAGTGCTTCTACCTTAGACAATGCCGCGCAAACAGTAAATAATGGTAAAGAAATTTTATTTATTTTAATCTCCTTTCTTCGATCAAATGTGTGTACGTTATTTATTTTCCTTTTATACTTAAGTAACGTACCTTTAATAATAATACCTCTATATATGTACGTAGTTTGTGTTGTTAAGTTTTTTTTATTACATTCAGCTCTTTTCCATCATATTTATGAATTTACTTAACGTTTACGTTGTCACATATTGAAAGAACTCATCAGGAAGTCATTACCTAAAATATATGCATACTTATTTGAAAACATTGTAGGGTTTTTATCTTTTCATGTACATATGTGTAACCTCAATTCGCACTTATTTTTTATTAACATAAGGTAAATAGATGATATTAGTGTTTGCTCTGATTAATTTAACATAAGATTTTTATCAATACACGATTATTTATTATTATTATTTTCAGTAACACATGTTGAAGAAGATAATGTAGGAAATAATGTGTCACATGATGAAAATCTTAGTGTATTAAAATGCGATAAGGTTACTACAAGTTATGTTTTACATACATCAGGCCAAGAAGAAAACATATCTACAGAGACAAGTACAGATCTTATAGACAAAGAAACATCATCAATAATAACAAGTACTCCAGACATTCAAGAAGGAAAAGCAGAAGTTTTAATAGCTCTAACGGATATAATTATTGAAACCCTTGACGATAAAGCCCATAGTTCATCAATACCAATAGAGGAAGGGGAAAAAATATCTGCTGGAATGAAAGTGGGAAACGTTTCTTCTGAATCTGCAGTTATAGCAGCTACTGAAAATGTAGAACCTAAGGTTAATGATAAGGCTACAACATCTGTGCAAGAATTTAATAATGCGGTAGAAAATTCAGAAATTTTCATATCTAAAACAGAGATAACTATTGAAAGCGATAATAATCTCGAGAAAAAATCACATGTAAGACCTATAGTGAATAAGGATCAAATAAATTACTGTACTACTTCGGAACAAGAAACAAATCTCCCAGTAGAAAATTCAGAAATCATCATAGCCGAAAAGGAAATGATCATTAAAACTGATGATAATGTGAAATTACAACTAGTGCCAATAACTTCTGAAGAAGACGTTGTGAAAGATGAATTGATATCTGCAGAAAAGCAATTGGTTGAAGTTTTAGCTGAATCTGCAGCAATCATGATTACAGAGGAGGTAAAACCTTTGGTACAAGAAGATCAACTGGGATTAAATCAAGAATTGGAAGATGCTACTATTTCTGTACAAACTGTAAATAATGCAATTGAAAATTCAGAACTTATTATTTCAGACAAAAAAATTGTCTTGGAAACTGACCATAATCTTGAGATAAAACCACAAATTGAAACTACATCTGCTGAATTACAATTGAACACAATTTTAACTAAACCTACAGAAATCATAGATACAGATGATTTGAAGCCATTATTACAAGATAATATAGACAAAGAAGTTGAAGAAGTGAATTACGCAACTGTGTCTCTACAAGAAGTAAATACTACAGTAGAAAATTCGGAAATTGTTATTGCTGAAAAGGAAACAATCATTGAAACTGGTGGTAACATAGAGGTTAAACCACAAGTCCTGACATTAATATCTGAGGAAAATATTCCGAATAATGAACCATCTGAAGAAACTCACTTGGAAGTGATTATGCCGATGTTACAAGACAGCGAACACTTCTTAAATCAAGAATTGAAACAGGCAATTACTGCTGTGCAAGTAAATAATGTAGTGGAAAATTTAGAAATTGTTACTGCTGAAAAGGAAATAGTCACTGAAGATAATCAGAAGGTAAAATCAGAAGTTGCGACATTAACTTCTGAGAATAACGTTATGAGAGATGACACAATGGCTGCAGAAAAGCAATTGGTAGAAGTTTTAACTAAACCTATTACAATCATGGTTACAGAGGAAGTAAAGCCGTTATTACAAGCTGATCACAAACTGAATCAAGAATCGGAGCACGCTACTGCCTTAGTGCAATCATTAAACAATGCTATCGAAAATTTTGAAAGCGTTTTTGCAGAAAACGAAAATATAATTGATGCTAACGATAATCTTGAGATTAAGTCACAAGTTGAGCCATTAAAATTTGAGGAAAATTATTCGATAGCCGAAACAACATCTGCAGGAAGACAATTTGTTGCAGTTTTAACTGAACCAGCAATCATAGGCACAGAAGAGGTTAAGATATTTTCACAAGAAAATCAACATCAATCAGTTGAAGAATTTAATTACGCAAGTGCTTCTGTACACGAAGTAAATGCCGCAATTGAAAATTCAGAAATAGTAATTGCTGAAAAGGAAATTAGAATCGACAGTGAAGATAATATAGAAAAATTACAAGTAAATCTTACAACAGCTGAAATTTCTACGGTTCCACTTGAATCTCTGCAAGATAAGGATAAAAATACTGATTTGCAACAGAAATCTTCAGAATTGTCCTTACAAAAGCAATTAAATTCTTGTGTAATAGATAAATATTCTGAAATATTCAATGGTAATACATTAATAATTTTATTTTTATACATCAAAAATAATGATAACAATACACATGTAACATTCTGTCATCTGTTAATATTAATATTTTAATTTAGATGATGCTGGCTGATAACGCTATCTCAACGGTTTTGTGGTCTATTATTAAGACCTTTTTAACAACGATTACAACAACAAAAGTAGCTACTCTTAAATCCCATACCTATACTTTTATTTTAATAGAAGCTTACATTTTTATTTACTATCATTATACACAATATAGAATTTTAAATTGGCTTGTGCTAAATGCATTAAAAATAAAATCTTTTCATAAAATTTTTTGCATTATGATATAAAAAATATATTAAATAAACAATATTTTCAGAATCTTTAAAGAATGCTATTCAAGAATTCATAGGGGAAGAAACAACACAAATAGTAAATCAAATGGCAGAGTTTACACATAGTGATGATATCAAACAATCTATTGAAATTGCTAAAGCTTTACATAATTTTATGACGGTTATTGATGTTACTGCTGAAACTGTTCAACATAACACATTAGAAAAATGTCCTTGTTTCGAAAAATTAAATATGATCCAAAAATTGTATGAATCGGTCATTGTTTATCAAAATTTTTTGATGAATAATGTCGCAGAACTTTCTGTAGAGTTAAAAGAAAATTTAGTACATAAAGCTCATGAATTAACTACAAATCTAAAGGCTGTGATAACATCTATTGATTTACATCTTTCACCGATTCCACAAGATACAAAAGAAACAAAAGAAAAAATTACAGAAGAACTTAAAGAAACAGTGGAAACAGATATAGAGGTGTCGTTTAAAGAAAACGATAAAAAATCTTTAGAGCAGGATCAAACTAGCGGTGACAAATATAGAGATACTACTAAAACCGAAACAGAAAGCTCTAATGCAAAGTTATCAAGTGGAGTTGGAGATAGAGACGATATTGCCAAAAAAGTTCAGACACCATTGGGTAATTACTTGTATTTATATAAAACATGCTTTTATTTGCTTTAATTATCGAGTCTGCATTCTCATTTTTTATTATTCATTTATTTGCTTACTGCTTAGTTAAAAATATAATAAAAAAATAAATAAATGCATTATATCTACGGGCATGCCCATTTTCAGACGTATTTGTAGAGCATATTGAAGAATATTTGTCAAGAATTAATGATGAAGTGTTAAGTGCTTTGTCACCACTACTCGTTGTTGAAGAAGTAAAACAATCTTTAGATGTAGCAAGAGATCTCCGTAAGAACTTAGCTTTACTAGAAGATTTTAAAGAAGAAAATATAATGCTTTCGATTTTAAATAAAGATAATAAGAACAGTTTAGAACTCGTGAAAGAATTATCCTCGGCTTTGTCTAAATTTCATAATCAATATGAAGAATTGATAAATATTTTGCTACAGAAGATGGACGCTGATTCAGTACAATGTGTATTCAAATCAATAAGGTCACTGTTAAATGATTTGACTTCTATAATACATGTAAGCCAAATTGCTTCTTTAGAAACATCTGATATTGAACACATGAAAGGTCTTGAACCAAAGATTCCAATATCTATAGGATTTATTGAACCAGCTTCTTCAGAAGAAGTATGTGCTCCAGTATCTAACGAAACTTCTTTAGAAGAGATTGTTGCTGGTGCAACTGAATTTATCGACAGTATACTTGAAGAGTCTGTGTATATAGCAGCTGAAGAACTAGAAGCAGCCTATGAAGACAATGGTATGGTGATAATAGACTTTATCAATAAAGATAGTCCAGAAGTAGATTTGTTTGATCAAACATTCCTACTTAAAGGGAATCATACCTTAGAGCAAGCAGATTTTACGTTGGAATGTAGAGATCAGGCAATAGCAGAAATTTCTGAAAATATAATTCTCGATAAAGAAAGATTTTTGGTAAAAGACGAAAATGAAAATATAGAGTCTTTTACTTTATCTGAAACTCAAACTAGTGTTGATAGCGAAAAGTGTGTAATAACAGAAAGTGACGATATAAAAAAGGTTATGGTTTCTGATTGCATTTTGAATGAAAATAATATTGCTAATGAAAATACGACTATCCCGCCAAAAGAAGTAGTACAAGATTTAATGATTATTAATTCAGAAAGTCTCAAATCCCCACAAAATGAACTGGGATATGGTATGGTTTTGATAATTTGTCAACGTAACTCGTATATCAGCTTTAATAACTCAATTATATTAACCAAGATTGTATATATAGAAATTGAAAATAAAACTTTACTGTATATGTAAAATAAATCCAACATTGTAGCGTTAATCTCATATCATTTGCATTAATTATTTGTTAAAAACCGAAAAAATGTAATGCCATTATTAACATTATGATATCGTCATCACGATTACAGATGATTATAGTGAAAATCGTAAATTTGCTTTTCACTGTTCATAATAATCACTTTTTAATAAATGCTTTTTAATAATGTATATAAATCGTTCATTTTTTTCTTCATAGACATTCGTATGAATAATTATAGTAAGATATTTTCCATTTAATTAATTTGAATGGAAAATATTTTTATTCAAAATCCCATACCATAATTTAATAGTTTATGTACCTATCTACTTTATTGAAGAATATTTATACTGAATTATGATAGTTATTTTTGGCATCACAATTGTTTAATTATAGCGATCTTATGTTTCATGCTGTTGTTTTGGAAACATAAAAAATTTATTAAATGAAATAAGTAGATTACAGTGAAATTAATAGTAACTGATAAACAAGAAGTTAAAAAATAGTCTCACCAAATAAATGTGAAAAGATACCAAGTGTTCATTTATCATTTCAGTGATAATCATACATACATACATTCGTAAAAACACGCAAACATCGCTGACGTTCAACAATATGCTTTAGATGTACTTTTATAATATTGTACTTAGTTCTGTAATTTTAATATAAATATTAAATTGGTTTCAGATAACGAAACACTATTACAACATATGGAAGCTTTTATATCTGATGATATTGCCGAAGTAGTGAAAGAGATATCAGATATTTGTAACATAGAATCATTAAAGGAATCTGTGGTAATTGCAAAAGAATTGAGAGAAAGAATCGCTTCTATTAGCGCGGTTGAAGAGTCTTTTGATATATGCAAAATATTAGATAATGATGTTGTTGGAGAAATAAGTACCAAGCTAAAATTACAAGAAGCTTTGTCAAGTTTACACCAACAGATATTAGAATATCCTGAAGAGTTATCAAAAATTGGTCCTGAAATAATACAGAGAGTAGATAAAATAGCTACTCACTTGGAAGAAGATTTAAAGTTGGCAACGATTGAAACTATTCCGACAAGTAAGTTACACCTATTTTACTAAGTTCACTTTAGACTGCCTCCACGGTCCAGAGGTCAAGACGTGTGCTTTTCTGGAGACAATAATCCTACTGTGAAACATTTTTGTTTCTTATATGGTTAGGATAATATTACAGGCATGAATTACCTAATTATCAATAAATAAATAGATATTAATATTTAAATCACTTTAAGTGAGGATTAGGATTGATTTTAACCCTTTGGATTGCGGGGACAATCCAAAGTTACCTTACTTAAAATCAACTATATCAAAATATTTATTAAGTAGTATAATAATATTTTTTCAGAACATCATGAAGTAAAGGAAGATAGTTCTATGAAACAACTGGAATCTTTGCTGCAAGATATTACCAATAAAATAAGTAATTCCTCCGCTACTGAAGCTGCTGAAAATACAGAGTCACTGCAAGATACATTAGATGAAGTACAGACTATAATTATCAAGCTAAAACGTGATTTTGATGGAACGGTCAACGACACTCTCAATGAAACTCTTGATGATTTAGAGTGCAGTGTGAGAAGTGTCCAACTTCAAATAAATGAAGATAGTCCACCGGAACTTCTTAAAGAAGCATGCACAACGTTGCTGTTATTAGTTAATAATATCAGTGAGACACAGGAAGGCCAATCTTCAGATGTATTTCTAAAACCAATTGCAACAGATAATGTTCTAGAAAATTGTTCCACTGAAACTAATGAGACTGTGAAATTATTAGATAATGCTATAAATATTGAACCCAAGAAGAACAAAAACTTAGAGAATATAATTTTAAATCTAAACAGTCTCAAAGACACAATCAAATCACTACGCTTAAGTTTTATGGGTGACTCTGAAACTCTTATAGAAAAAGGTGTTGATGTAATACAAGCTTTGGACCAAGTGGAGGAAAAAGTATTTAACCTCGAAAGAGTTGTAGAGATAGAAGAATCTCTTTCACCGTCTAATCGGGATAATATTATAACGGCCGTTCATTCCGTTTATGGTAGTATATCTAATATGAGAGGCACGATAGCTAGTATTCAAAAACAGTTTATGTTTGAAAATTATGGTCAACCTTCTACTAATATTCTGCGTTCCCTAAAAATTATGAAATCATTGATAGATACAATCGAAGAACGTGATAAACTAAATCTTAAAAAGTTATCAAAATCTTTACGTTATGCTTTAAACCACTTTGGAGATATAAAATTTTATATTAATTTAGATAAGACTGCAAGGTTACCCAGTGATGCAGAAATTACTAAAATTGTCCTCCAAGAACTCAAGTTAAATTTAAATAGCATTGAATCTTTATCAACAGATAAAGATGTTATATATAAAATACAACAAACTGAAAAATATATTGATGATAATTTACTTCATTTAGAATCTAACACCACGATAGAAGTAAAAGATAAAATTCCTATTTTTAGAAATTTGTCATCAAAAATTTATGATATAGTTTCAACATTAAATCTAAGCTTGGCAAAAGATCATGAATCTACAAAAGGTAATGACAATGAGATTTCGAATGACCAAAGTAAAAATATTTTTATAAAAATTGAGACTGAAGGGCAAGCTGAAATAAATTTATCTGAAGAAATACATACATTGTTAATTGATAATGCATATAAAGATGAAATTAAAGTAACAGAACAAGAAGAGGAAATGCAAAGAAATGCAGTTATTTCAACAGAATTGATACAAACAAGTGACGTGTGTTTACAAGATGTAAAATCACAAGATAAAACACAAAAACTTATAATGGAAATCGATGAAGCAAAGCCATCTACTTCACATGCCGAATTAACCGAACAAATACAAGTAGAGCAAACCAAAATTACTAGCGACAATTTGGAAAGTACTACACTTCATGAAGATAAGGTTAGTGAATACGCTGAAAAAACAGAATTGAAAATAAAATACGAAGAATTTACAAAGGAAGATTTAAGAGAACATAACCCAGATATAGAAGATGAAATAAAGGATAAAGAAAATCAAAAACTACTGAAACAGACACCAGAAGCAGACGATAATATCAAAAAGCAGATATTAGAAGATAAAACAATTGAACAATACGAAACAAAGGTTCAACATGAATCAGATAATATAGAAATGTATGAAGAAAAACAAGATTCTGATCATGATATAAAAGTTGACAAGAAAATAAATAGCCAAGAAGATAATATATCTAAACATGAAATAACTTCGGCAGAAAACGCACAAAAAGACGATGAGCAAGTTTCAGATGCAAATACTGAAGTTATTAGCGAAGACACTTTGTCAATTTCGAAGGACCATCAACAAAAAGAAACTGAACAAATAATTAAAAATGAAAATCTTGTTCATAATAAAGACGACATTGCAAAAATGGATGCAGAAGAGGAAAATAAACATTTGGAAAAAGAAAAATTAAACCTTGAAAATGAAAAGGACCAAATAAAACACGATACAAAAAATATAAATAAAGAGCCACGAAATCAAGAAGAAATTTTAAATCTTGAAGATACTATCCTAAAAAGAAAAGAACCTATTGAAGGGCTTCAAAAGAAAATGGTAGATGAAAAGGAACACCTTAAAGAAGGAAAATTAAAATCGGAGGAAGAAGTTCAACTAGAAACACAAAAAGAAGATATTGTAGGAACCGAAGACGACGTTACAGAGGAAAAACTTAAGGTGGAAAAAGATGTCCGTATCCACGAAGAAAAGGGAGTATCTGTAGAGCTAGAAATGAAAAAGAAAGAAAAAATAAATAAGCTTGAGGTAGATGTACCTATCATAAAAGAAAAAGAGTATGAAGATGTCGAAAAGAAAACTTTAGAAGAAAAAGCGAGGCTTGAAGAAGAAAATCTACAGTTGGAAGAAAGTGTGATAAAACTAAAAGAAGAGGCTCAAGAACTAGAAGTAAAGAATGAAGATGAGAAACAACTAGCAGAAGAAAAACTTAAGCTTGAACAAGAAACTGGTGTCAAAAGAGAAAGAGACCAGATTGAAGAAGTCAAAATGGAAGAAGAAAAGGTTGAAAAAGTGGATATGAAAGAAGATGAAGAAAATAAACATTTAGAAGAAGGTATTCTCAAGCAAAAGGAAGACGCTCATATTAAAACAGAAAATGAGGGGGCTAAAGATAAAGAAAAGGAAAAAGATGAAGAAAAGAAGAGACTTGATGAAAATCACCTTAAGTTTGTGGAAAATATTAAACAAGATATAGAAGTAGAAGAGGAGGGAGAAAAACATATCATTGAAGAAAAACAATTCGAACTAGAGAAAGAAGTTCATATCAGAAAAGAAAAAGAAGCTCAAAAAATTGAAGAGAAAGAAAAGCAGAGCCATGAAGAAGATTACCTCAAGCTTGTAGAAGAAGCTCATACAACGAAGGAAAAAGAGATTGTGGAAAAAGCAAAGAATGAAAGAGAAGAACAGAAACACTTTGAAGATGAAATGCATAAGCTAGTGCAAGCCAGTATTCAGGAAGAAAAAGAGAGTGAGGAATTTGAAAAGATTAAGGTAGACATAGCAGAAGAGAAGATGCTTGAAGAAGAAAATCTCAAGCTTGAGAAAATAGATAGCATTCAGAAAGAAAACGAGACTGAAGGATTTGAAAAGAAAGAGAAATTAGTAAAGAATGCTCCTGAAATAGAAAAATTAAAATTGGAGGAAGGAGTATATATACAAAAAGAGACAGATGCTAAGGAAGTGGAAATGACTGATAAAGATAAAAGGAAGAAGCTTGAAGAAGAAAAGCTCAAGCTGCAGGAAGAAGATTATATCAAGAACGAAAAAGAGACTGTAGAAGTTGAAAAGAAAAATGAATTAGAAAAGAAACTTCTTAATGAAGTAAAAATCAAGCCTCAAGAAGAATCTTATATTACAAAAGAAAAAGAGGTTGAAGAAGTTGATAAGAAAGTACAAGAAGAAAGAAAGCGCTGTGATGAAGAAAAACTCAAGCCGCAAGAAGAAGCTCGTATCGACAAAGATAAAGGTACCAAAGAAGAAGAAAACCTTATGGAAAATGAAGAAGCCAGAGCAATAAAAGAAAAAGAGACTGATGAAGTTAAAAAGAAAGATACAGATAAAACGAAGACCCTTGAAGAAGAACATGTAAGGTTAGATAAAGAAGGTCGAGCCAAGGGAAATGAGGCTGACGACAAGGAAAAAGAACAAGAAGTAATGAAATGTATTGAAGATGAAGCTCATAACATAAATGAAAAAGACAAGTCTATTGAATTAGAATATAAAAAGAAAGAAGAAGAACCTATCAAACTTGAGAAAACGCAAGTTGAAAATGAGCAGTCTATAATACTAGAAAAGAAGGAAGAGAAGAAGAATCTCGAAGAAGAAAATATGAAGCGACAGGAAGGAGCACGGATCCATAAAGAAAAAGAAGCTCATGAAGTTAAGGAGATCGAAAACCAGGCTGATGAAATTGATGTAAACGAAAAAGAAATAACTGAAATGAAGCGCCTGGAAGAAGAAAATCTCAAACGTAATGAGGAAGTTTGTGTCAAGGAAGAAAAAGAGGTGAAAGAAAAAAAGAAAACAGAAGAAAAAGAAGAAATGAAGAGACTTGAGGAAGAAAAACTTAAGCAAGGAGAAGAAGCTGGTATCCAGAATGAAAAAGGAGCTGAAAAACTAGAAAAGAAAGATGAAGAAGAGATGAAGCGACTTGAAGAACAAAAGCTTCAGCAAGTAGTGGAAATTCATATGAACAAGGAAAGAGACACTAAAGAATTCGAAAAGAACAAGAAAGAAAATGAAGGTATGCAGTGGATCGAAGAAGAAAAGCTTAAGCAAGAAGAAGAAGCTCGTGTCAAGAAAGATAAGGAGACCGAAACTTTAAACAAGGAAACGAAAGAAAAGGAAAAGAGACTTGAAGAAGAAAATCATAAACAAGAAGAAGCACGTATCATACAGGAAAAAACGACCAAAGAGTTAGAAATGAAAACGAAAGAAGAGGGGAAGCCGTTTGAAGAAGAAAAATATAATAAAGTAGAAGAATCCTTTATCAGGGAGGAAACAGAGGCCGACGAAATAGAAACTATCCAAAATAAAAAGAAGAACGAGGAAAAGAAAATTGAAGAAGTAAAGCAAAAAGAAGCTCGTATCAAATTGGAAAAAGAGGGCGTATCATTAGGAAAGAAAGAAAAAGAAGAGAAGGAAAAGTTGGAAGACGAAATGCTTAAGCATGATGCAGAAACTCATAAAAAGAAAGAAAGAAAGGAAAGAGTTGAAGAAGAAACGATCAAGATGGAAAAAGAGGCCAAAGAATTGGAAAAGGAAAATCAAGAAGAGGAGAGGAGGCTTGAAGGAGAAAAGCTTAAGGAAGAAAAGGAGGCTCGTATTAAAAAAGAAAAAAGGAAAGAAGATGAAAAGACAGAAGAAAAGATGAGTTTGGGAGCAGAAAACCTTAAGCAAGTAAAACAAGATCATCTCAAGAAGGAAAATGAGGCTGAAGAATTAGAAAACAAAAAGAATGAAGATAAAAAGAGTCTTAAGGAAGAAAAGCTTGAGCAAGAAGAAGCTATTATCAAGAATAAAAAAGAAGCTGAAGAAATGGCAAAGAAACAGAAAGAATGTGAGAAGACACTTCAAGAAGAAAAGCTTAAGCTAGAAGAAGAAGTCCGTATCAAAACAGAAAAGGTTGCTGAAGAAAAAGCAAAGAAAAAGAAACAAGGAGAGAAAATACTTGAAGAAGAAAAGCTTAAGCAAGAAATAGAAGCTCATATTAAAACAGAAAAGGAATTTGAAGAAGATAAAAATAAAAAAGAAAAGAAGATTTCGGAGGAAGAAATCCTTAAACAAGAAGAACAAGCTCGTATCACGAAGGAAAAAGATGCCGAGGCATTAGAGAACAAAACGAAAGAAGATATAAAGAGACATGATGAAGAAAAGCTTAGACAAGAAGAAGCTTTTATCGAAAAAGAAAAGGAAGCTGAAGAAATAGCAAAGAAAAACAAAGAAGATGAGAAAAATCTTCAAGAAGAAAAGCTTAAGCAGGAAGAAGCTAATATCAAGAATGAAAAACAAGCTGAAGAGATTGAAAAGAGAGAAAAAGAGGAGAAGACGGTAGAAAAGAAAAAGAAAGAAAAGGAAAAAAAGAAGAGACTAGCAGAAGAAAACCTCAAGAAAGAAAAAGAGGTCAAAGAATTAGAAAAGAAGAAGAAGGAAGAGAAGATACTTGAAGAAGAAAAGCTTAAGCAAGAAGAAGCCCGTGTTAAAAAAGAAAAGGAGGCCGAAGAAGTTAAAAAGAAAGAAGAAAAGGCGCGGTTGGAAGAAGAAAAACTTAAACAACAAGAACAAATACGTATCCAAAAAGAAAAGGAGGCCAAAAAATTAGAAAGGAAAGAAGATGAAAAAAAGAAGAAACTTGAAAAAGAAAAACTAGAGCAAAAAAAGGAGGCTGAAGAAATAAAAAAGAAAGAAGAAAGGAAGAGTGTCGTAGAAGAAAACCGTAAGCAAGAAGAAGAAGCTCGTATCAGGAAGGAAATGGAGGCCGAAGAATTAGACAAGAAAACGAGAGAAGAGGAGAAGAAACTTGAAGAGGAAAAGATGAGGCAAGAAGATGTTCGTATCAAGATGCAAAAAGAAGCTGATGAATTAGAAAAGAAAGAGAAAGAAGAAAAGAAGCGTCTAGAAATAGAAAAGTCTAAAAAAGATGAAGAAGCTCGCAAGAAGAAAGAAAAAGACGCGAAGGTTGAAAAGAACAGAAAAGAAAAAGAAAAAAAGAGAGTAGCAGATGAGAAAATAAAGAAAGAAAAGGAGGCCGAAGAATTAGAAAAGAAAAAGAAGGAAGAGGAGAAGAGACTTGAGGAAGCAAAACTTAAACAAGAAGAAGAAGCTTGTATCAGGAAGGAAATGGAAGCCGAAGACTTAGACAAAAAAAAGAGAGAAGAGGAGAAGATACTTGAAGAAGAAAAGCTTAAGCAAGAAGAAGCCCGTATTAAAAAAGAAAAGGAGGCCGAAGAAGTGAAAAAGAAAGGAGAAAAGGCGCGGTTGGAAGAAGAAAAACTTAATCAAGAAGAACAAATTCGTATCCAAAAAGAAAAGGAGGCCAAGGAATTGGAAAGGAAAGAAGATGAAGAAAAAAAGAGACTTGAAAAAGAAAAACTTAAGCAAGAAAAGGAGGCTGAGGAAATGAAAAAGAAAGAAGAGAGGAAGAGATTTGAAGAAGAAAAACGTAAGCAAGAAGAAGAAGCTCGCATCAGGAAGGAAGATGAGGCCAAAGAATTAGACAAAAAAAAGAGAGAAGAGGAGAAGAAGCTTGAAGAGGAAAAGCTTAGGCAAGAAGATGTTCGTATCAAGTTGCAAAAAGAAGCTGATGAATTAGAAAAGAAAGAAGAAAAGAAGCGTTTAGAAAAAGAAAAGTTTAATAAAGATGAAGAAGCCCGCAAGATGAAAGAAAAAGAGGCAGAGGTTGAAAAGAACAGGAAAGAAAAAGAAGAAAGAAAGAAAGTAGCAGATAAAAAGATAAAAAAAGAGGCCGAAGAATTAGAAAAGAAAAAGAAGGAAGAGGAGAAGAGACTTGAAGAAGCAATACTTACGCAAGAAGAAGAAGTTCGTATACAGAAGGAAAAAGAGGCTGAAGAATTAGAAAGGAAAAATAAAGAAGAAAAGAAGAGTCTCGAAGCAGAAATACTTAAACAAGTGGAAGAAGCTAATGTTAAAAAAGAAAAAGAGGCTGAAGAAGTTAAAAAGAAAGAAGAGATGAAGAGACTGGAAGAAGAAAAACTTAGACAAGAAAAAGAAGCTCGTATCAGGACAGAAAAGGAGGCCAAAGACAAGAAAAAGAAAGAAGTGAAGAAACTTGAAGAGGAAAAGCTAAAGCAAGATGAAGAAGAAGCTCGTATCAAGAGCGAAGAACAGACCAAAGAATTTGAAAAGATAAGAAAAGAAAACGAAGAGAAGAAACGGATAGAAGAAAAAGAAAAACTAAAGCAAGAAAAAAAAGCTAAAGAATTAGAAGAGAAAAAGAAAGAAGGAAAAAAGAGACATGAAGAAGAAATTCTTAAACAAGACGAAGAATCTCGTGTAAAAAAAGATAGAGAGGCTGAAGAAGTTAAAAAGATGGAAGATATGAAGAGATTTGATGATGATGAAAAAGTAAAAGAAGAGACAGAAAAACTTGCAAAAGAAACGAAAAAGAAAAAAGATGACAAAAAAAGCAAAATTATTGAAGAAGAAAAATCCAAGAAAGAAGCAGCTCGTCTTTATCGTGAAAAAGAATTAGAACAAACCGCAGCAGAAGAAAAACTTAAAGTGGAAGACGTAGACAATGCCGAAATACAATCCAGAAGAATTTCTGAAAATATTACGAATGAAGTGAGCCGTGAAAAATCGTTAAGAAAAGACACTCAATCTGATATAATAAAAGAGTCTGAAAATGAAAGATCTGATATCAATAATTATTCCAGAAAAGAAAGTGCAGAACATATTAAAGTAACAGAAGTGGATCGTATTGATTTTGATTATATATCTGACAATCGTTATATTAAAGAGTATCAGTACGAACCTTCAGCGGGGAAAATAAAAAGAGAAGATAGAGAAAAACCAAGATTCGTAGATCACACTCATAAAGATTACACTTCTGCATTTGCTAAGCCTCCGGGGTATAGAGAAAAAATATTCGATACTGATAGACTTGGTACAGACAAATTAGGTGTAGACAATCGTGTAGGACGACACGTTGGAATGTTCAAAGCTGAAAAGTTAGTTACGGATGCAAAATTGCGCTCTTCCTTACCCCCACCGCTGGATTTGAGCAGTAGAAGCAGCGAACCGCTGGAAAAACGAGAAACAAGACAGAGATCTAAAGCTTTGAGTGAAGCAAGGAGTGTAATGTCAGAGAAGAGATCTAGTATGACTCGAGATATCAAAAGAAAACCTGTATTTTCTACGTTTTTAACAGACAGAACTGCCGTAGAAGGATCGAGAGTAAAACTAACGTGCAGCGTATTAACTTCATCTGATCCTTCTATAACTTGGTACAGGAATGGTGTATTTCTCAATAATAAACTAAAGTATCGGACTAAATATACGGATGGCCTCATAACTTTGGAAGTATTGAACGCGGTTCCTAGTGATTCTGCCGAATATAGTTGTACTGTAGAAAATGAAAATGGCTCTATTAGTACGTCAGCCAATCTGAAGGTTTATCCGAGCTTCAAGGCGTCTCCTATACCTCCAACATTTACTCGTTCTATACGTGGTAAGTTACGTTTATAGATATTTTTTATATCGTTCTATGGCTACGTCATTGCTTTTAAAAAGAACCAGTTGCTGCCTCTCGAGAAGAGAAGACAAATAGCTAATACTAGAGGCCGCCCGCGACTTCGTCCGCGTGGAACCCCTATGAAATTCAATTAGGAATCAATCCCGCGGGAACTCCGGGATAAAAAGTATCCTATATCCGTCTCCTGGCTCTAAGCTACCTCCCTACCAATTT
>JADGIL010016337.1:0-17306 GCA_020352625.1 Cactoblastis cactorum
TCTCTAACTTACCTACCTAAATTACGATGAGGGTTAAACAGCAAAATAGTATTCATGCTCTACTTACCCATGTTGACTTTAACTATGACCAAATATCAAATATACATATACTGAGCATATTTAAATATTATGCGTATACCTTCTTCGCCTACATGTGCAATGTGCCGACATTTTCACAGCATTGATTAAGTGTTACAACGCGAATGGAAACTTCTGCATACCAGCTCACACATTATATTTTTACGTGTATAGTTATGTAGTGTAACTGAAATTGTTTATAGTCTCTAATGTCGCTGAAGGGGATTTATTTCCAGGTGTATTAAAGTGTGCTATCTAGGTCAAGTTTAATCGGTTAAGTTTCCTATTAAGGCATGCCTGTATCGAGTTATTAAATTTTACAATGTGTCGCCAGCTGTTATTGTCGATGTTATTGGCATATCCAGTGTATTTATATCTGTATTTTCCATGTTTGGTCTTTCCGGGGTTATAACGACCATTCAAGTTGATGCCTATTTCATGACTATGAACACAGATATTTTAGTTTTTCTTTTAATTGAGACTTTACAGATACTTCAGATTCTAGTCGTTTATTTTTTCTTTTTTTATGTCAGAGGGAGGCAAACGAGCAGGCGGGTCACGAGATGTTAAGTGATCACCGCCGCAACTGCAACACCCGCTAGGTTACAGAAGCGTTACTGGTCTATAAAAGACCTTCGACCTTTGGCGTTTTCTGTGGGAGTGTGGTACTTCCCCGGACGAGCCGGCCCATTCATGCTGCAGGCTAACAAAGCAAGCAGCAGGCTCCACACCACTACAAGTAGTGGCTCCATACCACTACAAAGTACTGGCCCCATATCACTACAAAGTAGTGGCTCCATACCACAAACTAAACTATTAAAACACAGTAACTCTTCATATAAGCAAATCAAATAGAATTATTTTTATTACAAGACGTTATAAACATAAAAAAGTACGCACAGCAACACAAACTGACGTCACTCTTATATTTTACACAACAAATCGTATCTAAAGACCGTGACTTTTTCCGACACTCCCACGGTTGCATCCGACAGGAAAATACAACCACAATCCTAAAATACCGGATAATTAAACTGTGTTTATGTTATAAAAGCGAGCATTCACTCTGACATGGTACAGCCAGGTCTAATAGTTTGCAATTAAAATCGTTCAGGGCCGTCCATATTTATGTACGAATCACGTAATTTCGCTAAAAAGATTCACAAAAGCCCTAGGAAGTGTTCAATCTGATAGATAATATTTTTAAGAAATTACATTTAGAAGGTCTTGTGAATCGTAGCAATAATCGTATTTTAAAATTTTATATTACTAGTTTAAATATTGTGTTTAACTATTGGGATCATTTAAAGTAGAAGAAGGGAACTGAAAAACATACATTTGTAAGATTGTGTTCAAGAGCTCCTGCAGGACATTGGTAGCCCTGAGAGGGCAAATGTTTTCCAGTAGAGCACAGGATTGCCGGCATCCGTTCCAGGAACAACGCTCTGACAGACAGACCGACGCTTGCTTAATCTATAATAGATATAGATTGAGATACGCCGGAAATGCACTGAGGATAATGTAGCGTTTTCAACTAATGGCAATACTGAAAGCTTTGTAGCTTAAAAGCTTACGTAAACAATAGCCGGAGCAAATCAACAACGCTTTTAAGCTTATGTAAAATGTTACTTACTGTTAATGAAAGATCAGATGGATTTGTTACCGGCTGATAGTATAATGAGCAATTATAAACAATTTATCTGTTTGATCAAGTAAAGATTTGTTATAATATCTTAGTATCTTCAAGATACAGTTTTAGACCTTAATAATTAATAATATGTCACCGTTTTTACTGACAGATACATACAAAAAATAAAAATAGAGGATGTAGATAGGACCAGAAGAAGAATAAATTAATAGTTGGGCCGAAATAAGTACACTGTTTTAACAAACTAAGTTTTTCTGGTTCGGGAAATAACTGTTTGGGATAAGCGAAAAATAAATCTTTCTAATTTAAACAATAAACTACAAAAGCAAATATTGTATTATATCTAAGAATACCTAAAAAGTGGTCAGGATTAGTTTGGATTTCACAAAAACTATATCAATCCGTGAATCCAGCGTCCTCAATACCATAGTCTCCCTTACTACGTTGCATCAATCATTAGTGTCTTTGCACGGCTATACTCACGTTAATTTTTAGTCGGTAACGCCGACGACCGTTTCGTCTTATGTCTTCTCTATCACTAATTATGTCTTCTCGCGTGACTTTCAATGATATATGTAGTTGCATCAATAATTTAAATCTAAGATAACTTTTGAGTCAATGGCAGACACATAACTCATGATTCTATGGCACAGAAATAGGGTAAGTAACAGCTGGCTGGATACGAATAAAACGCATAATAAGCGAAGTTTTGTTTACGAGGCCCGTTGCGAAATGTTATAAAACTTCGAGTGATGTGTCGCAACGCACGTACGCTCCGTCGGTTCAGACTGTCTGTTTGATGTGATGTGAATCATCAAATTGTATGACAGCTACAGGCTTTCACGAATTTACACGCCATGCTAGTCAACCACAGTTGTATTATAATTAGATAATATTAAGCGATCTGCGAAAGCTGCGTGCGTTTCACATTAAAATGGCGACACTGACATATTAAATGTGAAGGTTATTCAGAAGGCAGGCAAAGGGGTAAAGGGCAGTTTGTCAGCATGTCAAGTAAAGGTTTCCAGGTATATGTGTTTAACTGAAGTTTAAACTACATAAAGAAAATTCGCTTGTGGCTACTTCTAATAATGTATTTTTGTAAGATCATTATTGTACGCAATAAATAAAAACAGAAATTATTATTTTTTTAAAGATAAATGTGCAATAGCGGACTTTTCCAGTGATACACTATATGGATATATCTTTTTACGGTTAGTTTAGAAGAATCGTTTGAGCTAATCAGACTATACAGGCTATATTTACATCACCGGCTATATTAATATTACAAATGATGATTCAAAATGGGTATAAAATCCATTTCATCACTGATCTTAATATTGAAAGGGAGAACTAAACGAGTTTCGTTATTAGGGCCCATTTGCGATTGGTGTGCAATTCAACACTGACCACTACGAAATTTGAATGCAAACTGCATATAAACGTCGTTATGAAATCGACTGTGAATCGAGTCCTGATTATTATGGCACGACAGGTGATAATGTGAATATTACTGCTCGATTTATCATTTCAAGATAATGTTTCACATAATACGATGATTTGTGAAATGATATAATTATATTTGTTATTACTATAAATGGAGATAAACAAAAGGTTATGAAGGAGATTATATGAACGATAAAGCTTTGTGTTAAAAGGTCTTTGTGGTTGATGATTCGAATTTTTGTCCAAAAAACAAAGGCAACAATTAACGAGGACAGCGAAGTAAATTATCAGAATATCTACATGGTGATAAATATTAATAAAAACAATATTATTTTACAAAATATCTGCTTCCTTTTCCAAGCTATCACTAACCACAAAAAACGCACCTGAGGCCCATTCGATGTGCGCATATTTTATTGATATTTTTGGTGGCTCGTGCGGCTGCCTCAAGGATGAAATGCCGATGGAGACTCTTTACGATTCACTTCACGCGCACGCCCGGCTGAATGCCGTCATATCCTCGCCAGAATTGGCCAGATAATTAATAAAAGAATTGCGCTCGCAACACTATGTTCGGTAGTGGACATTTTTGACGCATTGTTGACGATGATACCGAATTGTCTACAAAGATTCTTGCCAATGGAATGCTCAGTTCGAAATTATTAATTATTTTAGGACGATTCCTTGAGACGATTCATATTTTTTTTATTAGTCACACTACAAGAAATGATACATATATATTACTGAATGATGTCAATAGATAATAATGCACTGTTTTGAGAAAATAATTGCTGTCAAAACAGTTAAAAAACATAATAATACCGGTATATATTCTCAAAATATTTATCATGAGGAGATTAAAATGAAAGATACACAATAAATAACTGTAGTTGTTCTTAGAATTAAAACGAAAGCTGATGCTATAAATGAACTCAATGGGAGTAAAAACGTTGCGTTATACAATTTATTCCTGTAAAGAGAAATAAAGAAAACGATTTACGGACATAGACTTGACAGTAATTATGGCGAACAGTTTTCAAAAGATATGTTTCGTTCTCTGGATAGCAGTAGCCTTTTAGCTTGTTTATTTGCCTTCTGTGGGAGATCCTTTAAATAAAATCTTTGAGAGAACTTGCTTTCTTTATTATAGGGTTCAGTTTACACTTCTTAATTCATCTCATTTGTAAAATTTAACTTTTCTTTTGTGTATGTTTATTGCAGTTAATTTATTGCTATCATAAGTAATCATTTTCATCAGTAACTCTGTGCAAGCTCAAAACAATACTGTCCAGAAGACCTTCACCTGATCATTGGTGTCAAATCATCAGCATGAATCCACGACGTTCAAACCCTGACAAGCTTCTTATCACATCTGTCATCTCCCAGCCATTATGCAGCATAGACACGTAACCTCACCGAATTCAAGGCTAGTGGCCCAACCTTTCCTATAGTAAATGAATATTGAGTTATTGATATCATCAAGCAGAAGTACTTTTCTTGTGGGATCTTGCCGAACTTCAATTGTTTCTTGTAAATTACTTTAATACGTCTTTCTTTGTACATACGTCTTGAGTCTTGATATTGACAGACGATTAATATTTTTTCCATCTAGCATCGATGTGTCATGTTATATAAAATTTTCGTCTGTAAATTGCATAACATTGATTTCTATTGAACAGTGATTGCAATTGAATAGAGGATCTTTTAAAACTACTATGACTATATTATAAAAAGTGCTTATTCCTTCTTTGGACAAGCTTTGTGTTCCTAAGTCTCCGTTGTTTTGAGTTCTTGTCTTTATTATTGTGTATTACGAACCTGAAAAGCTATTTTTCTTACCTCCCGCAATCTAATGTCATCATGTCTTCCAAACTATAACATGTGGAAATTATAATATACAATATATTAGTATATTTATTTGTAAACAAAGAATTCTTTACATGCCTGTTCTAATAAAAGGTTCTAACGATTAAGGACGACCTTTTGCGTTATTTTTTACTATTCATTTGCTAAGGTACGCTGACCTTTTAAAGTATTTCGGATATTTGGTGAATAGGCAGGCTTTAAGCAAAGTATTTAAGTGAATCGGCAAATTTCGAAAGAAAAGGCCCTAACTATACAAATAGGTACTATCATGAATACTTAATAGAAATATTCCCACAAAATATCAGTTTGAAAGCCTTCTAAGAACATACAAATGGGTATTTTGCGAGTCATCACCCTTATAAATAGTTAAGACCTGAAGGGCAGTGAACTTCAATCAACAAGAAGCTTAACTTGGCTCAGAAGCTATTCATCTAGAAATTCATATAATTTATGAAAAGTGACGGCGATTGATTGCAATGTATTACCAGCGGTAGGTGTCGTTAAGAAGGCATTGAACTTATGAGGCTGTACTAATTCAGGGATGTTAATTCAAGGGTTCCTTTCACTTATCTTTACTTCATTAATAAACAAAAGCAACTTTGAGTAAGATACTTCCTTTACAATATAAAACCGCTTTTGCTAAGTATTTTAGACTTGCAAATAGTCTAGCTTTGCCGAAAGGCGTAAATATAATTGTATGTATACATATATTTTACCACGATATTTACGGTGCGATCACACATACAACTCCGGTTTGATGTTACAACTTGATTTTATATCACAGTATGTCACATCAACAGATAATTTTGATTACGAAAATCTATACATGTAATAAAATTATAACTGAGCTATGTCTGTACATGACAGATATGTAAGAAAAACATATATAGGGGCTCTTTATAGGGCTTATAGAAGCCAATACCATTGTTTTTAGAATTTTTGTCTGTCTGTATGTTTGTACACGCATCACACAAAAACTACCGAACGGATCTGGATGAAATTTGGCATAGCGATTAGACTATAACCTAGAATAAAAGATAGGCTACTTTCTATTCCGGAAAAATGTACGGTTGGCGAGGGATATAATTAATTGTACCCGATAAAATCATCTAGTATCATAGGCATCAGCTAGTATAAAATCTTACAAGTGACAAAGCAGGTAGCTTTGTCCCTTGTAAGACAAATATTTTGATTATTATTCCTTACATTCCTATTATTTTGAGGCTGATTTGGGCGTATTTTAAGCACAATTCTTTTGAAATGTATTCGGATATAGCAATAATTCCGACAATAACAAATTAACACGGGATGTTTGCGCGCCTTACATAAAAATTAGCAAACATTAGGGCTCACATAAGGCTTACGACACACGGCAACTGGGCCGTGATAATCGGTCTGAATGTTGGGTAACTGACCGCAAGTAGAAATCGTAGGATTGTATGAACCCTTGGGTATGTGCCGTGTGCGGCTGGCTTAATGCGGTCGCGCCGATAGATACTAGGTCATTTCAATATTATTCGTTTTTGTATGTTGCTTTGACTGTGTGGTTTTTACTAAATAAAGTTCTCTGCTGTTATATTTTGTGCCCCACTGCTGGGCACGGCCTTACTTTCTTTCCCTTTTTTCTTTGACCTATAAATTTTGTAAATTATTTACAATAAATTTGTTCTTCCGAACTCGAAAAATCTGAACAAAATGTATATGTAAATAGAAAATAAATATTCTCCTTTGTCGTCAGTAAAATATTTCTCAATATTTCCAAATACATTTGCTCAAAAAGCGTTTGAAATTATATTTTTTGAGTGATATCGCAAGTAAGATTTAGTAATTCCTTTTCCATTTAAATGCCGGAGACGTATCTGCGCACGCGACGCCGCGTGTGTCGTAACGACACATTAACGACGCTCATTGCAGGAAATGCAGCAATAAATACTGTATCCGATGCTATACTATGTACATACGTAAGTACGCACAATTTATATCAATTGTTGTATTGACAGTATTTATAATATAAAATAGCGAATTTTAGATGGTAATTTATATAATCTCTATATATTTCACTAGCTAATGCCCGCGACTTCATCAATGTAGTTTACTTATTACTACTACAATAAATAATATCCCTCGGGAACCGTAAATTTTTTCGGGATAAAAAGTAGCCTATCTTTTATTCTAGGTCGTAGTCCATCGCTTTGTCAAATTTCAAACATACAGACAGACAAAAATTCTAAAAACAATAGTTTTAGCTTCTATAGGCCCTGTAAAGAGCCCCTATATATTTTTTTCTTAATATCTCCCATGCACAGACACATCTTAGTTACAATTTTATTATATGTATAGATAATAGCGAAAGGTCACTAATTGAATGATTCACTCATAACGAAATCTTAGAAATGTTTAGGACGTAGGTACTCGTTATGACGGGTTTTTGCAAAATTCCTACTGGATCACTAAATATGGGACGCGATCGTAGTCTTAAAGCAAGTAATAAACAAACGGGCATATTTTTAATAAATTAGCCAATGCTGGAAGGAAATTTAATAATTTATGTACATTTTTCTTCACCTGTCATTTCATTTTTAGAAACAATTTTTGTACAAAATTTCCGTAATCGAATATCTCCAATACAAAGTTTCCCAGCACAAACAATATTTCTATAGGATATAACCTTGTAGATTGTAGACACACTGTCTTAAAATCTATTCGTTTGGGGTCAAGCTCTGCGAAGGTCGTAGGTCAGACACCTGTATGCCCTGGCCTAAATGCTAATTCACAAGAAACGTTATATACAAAAAAGTTTATGTATGAAGTTGAATCACCATTTTAATTTCCGATGCAAAGATGAGTAAATACCCGTATTACATAACATTGACCTCTGTTTGTTTTCTTACAAAACAGTGTCCTCATTAACATTTATAAAAACAAAATTGGCGTATGTACTTTGTAATTGTTTATACCTTTCCCTACCTTTACTCTGTTAGTGGCGAATGTACAAACCGTGCGAGCCAAAAAAAAGAAAAAATTTTTGCGTATAATTAAACTTTAATTTTGTCGTGTATGTGAACGTAAATAACTTGCACATATGAATATTTAAATAATATTGTGAAGTAATAAATATTCACATATGTTTTTCCTTGTATGTAACAGTTTCCATACAAACAGAATATTAAGCTTAAATAAAAGTAAAAATGTAAAAAAAGTACTTTTAGAGTAATAATCACTAAAATATTCCATTGACCTTTCATATTTTTTACGTTTGTCTAGATTTGTTCAGAATACCTGTTACAGCCTTGGTAGTAGCACAGCTGCTGCATCGACAAAATAACGTACGCATAGCAGTGTGAACTGGTCTTTACTTTTGTGAGGTATATTCTACATTGACATACGTGTGAACCATGTCTATTATCTTAAAAACAAAAGATTTTGATTTCTTGAGATAAGAACGAATAATAGAATAATCATAACATGTGTCTGACGTTAGCAATCTAAGCGAATGTCTTATGTAAAGAAACCGCAAATATTTAAGTATTTTCTGGACGTGACAGCTTGAAGGCTTATACTTTCTCTTGAAAGAGGATTAAAGAATGCGTCGTTGTTGATCGTATCAGTTCTCCAAGGCATAAATCATATTCGATTTATCAACTGAGTGTACAATATCGCAATATTTTTAATACCTTTGAAAATATCAATTGTTAAAAAGCGTACGTAAAAACATTACAACAACAAGCTAAACAAACTAACGACAAAAAATATGTATAAAAAAAAACTACAAAGTAATAGTTTTTTGTTTTGCTTACCTTGTATTTAGACTATGCTAAAATAGATACCCGAATTATATTGTAATAATTGTAGGACGATAATTTTGTCATAATTGTAGGACTCGCAAATAACAATGTTTGCCAGAAAATCAATATAGTTTTTCATCTGCGTGCGTATATACTGAAAACACGAATAAAAGAAACGTGATTAAGAAATTTTTTCTACATACAACATTAAATATAAGTAAGTAAAGTATTTTGAAATTTCAAACAACTTTAAAGTAAATTAAATAATTTCATGAAATAAATATTGAAACAACTGATCGTCACAGGAGAACGAATTTTAACGTTCAACCCACACATGACATACAAATGACCAAACAAGCTTTTACAAAGTTATTTTTAAGTTAGTTAAAAGTTTTATAACGTCACTGACAGAACACCCAACATCATGAAAATGCAAATTAATTTTCATATGTTAACTGCGATTGAAATCGGATTTTGAGTGACCCGCGACTGAAGATTTCTAGTGGTACGAGCCTGCTGCATGCTTTTTTAGCCTGCAGCATGAATGGGCCGGCTCGTCTGGAGCAGTACCACACTCTCACAGAAAAACGATGTCTGAAAGGTAGTTATCACCCGCCATGCTCTGTCCGGTGAGTGGGGAGCCAGTGGCCCAACTTCCCCGCCCTCCCCATTTGGGGATGCCTTTTTAAAGGCCGGTAACGCTTCTGTGACCCCGCAGGTGTCTATGGGCGGCGGTGATCACTTTACATCACGTGACCCGCCTGCTCGTTTGCCGCCCTCTTACACACAAGCAATTGCGTGTTGTATTGTTAGCACTTTACTTTTCCTACATAATAATACTTGTAAAAAGATCTCAAAAATTTAAAAACATTTTTGAGATAGTATACAAATTAAAAAATCTTATAAGTACGTTATGTACACCAAGTACAGTACAATTATGTAGGAAGAGTTTCTAGGACATTGAAGAGAACTAGGACGTATACCGATACATATTTATGAATTGTCTAGGGATATAGACTGGGGAGTCTTAACTATTATTGCGTGCCAAGGTCGACTCGTATAAAATATAGTTACAACAGAGTTTGTGCGAAAATATATACTTAATTTAGGACACGGAATGGAAAGCTCAGGTTATTCTAAAAGAGTTTGGTCTCCTTACGAGATATGGAACACTTAAAACATGTAAACTTACATTATTATAATAGCTTAATTTAAAAAAAAAATATATATATATATTTATCTACCGTATGATTTTAAAATAATATTATACAAATACAAAATATCTTTATTGTGGTACACAGGTAAAAAGATGTTACATAATATACCTAGTATCCTGTCTACATAGACGTACAAATATGTGCGTTTGTGTGTTATAGTTATTGAAGAACAAGAAAGAAAGTAAAGCTTTAAAAAAACACAGATATCGTTGCAAATTATTTGCGTTCAAAGAAAACAGAGTAAATCGATGTTATATTGTATGTTTTGTGAAATTCATTCGAGTTTGAAACATTGTCATAACTTGTGAAGTATTCAGGTTACCGAGAGATTCTGTCTTCGGTGTCATGCGAGGACTTTTAAATAACATCTTTATTGGCCGCATATGTTTCTGTTGAAAAACAAAGAAAGTGCTGTGCTTAACGTTTCTGTGTCATGAACAATGTCGTATGTAACTTTGTATGTCGTTTTTGGTATTATTTGTGCAAACTGTATCTAACTTCATTTGTTTTCTTGTTTGTGCTCAATTTGTTTTCGTATAAACATTAGTCAGATCATTACCGTTATCATAAATCCCTTTAGTATGGCATTGCCTAGCATTTTATATCCATTGAACGTTTTAGATACGAAATAAGGTGTAATAAGCTACCATTATAACTTAAAAGTTTTATTATTTAAACTAAAACCACTGCTGTTTGTTTCAATTCTAATTTTCTATTCCAAGCCTATACCAATCATAAAACAAAAAAAAGGTATATTAAAGTACCAGTGGTTTTAGTTATATTGATTCTAGCTTTTGCCCGAGGCTTCGCTCGCGTCAAATAAGGGGGTTGGGGGAATAGACAAAAAGCAAACTATGTCACTCCCACCCTTTTAACTATCCCTTTAAAACCCTCTTTAATTATGTATATCATAAAAAAACACGCTAATCCGTTGCTCCATTTTGACTGAAAGACAAACACACTTTCCCATTTATAATATTAGTCTTGATTATAGTATATAATATGGATAGATCGGAATAATCTATAAGTTGACCCGCGTTTGCCCTTCACGGGTTACGTGTATTCGGTGTAATACAGCAAGGGTCACGGCGGCGATTATTTAGCGAATTACGTAAATTGGCGGCGGCGCCTGCGCACCTGACGCGGGAACCTGTCCCACCAGTTTGCGGGCAAGGTCCCGCAGACCCGGTGCCTTCCACTGCGCCCGCGCCGGCCGTTAGCCCCACACAACCCGTTTATTATTTTTAAATATCACCAGTATCGGATATCTGTTAGGATGAATATTTCGCTTGGATGGTTGATGATAAATATGTATTATGTTATTTAAGTTGAAGGTGGTAAAGTTTAACCGAATAAAATTTTAAAATAAAGTAGCAAATGATCCTTTTACGTCTGTGAGAATGAAGAACGATGGAAAATGATACTTAAGTTCTAAGATAATAATGACATAAGCAGATGTAAAAGATTTAGGATAACTACGATAGTTTAACTTAAACATAATTTATTTAGATACTGCCATATTTTTCAATTTGTTTTATCCACAAAACAAAAAATATAATAATTAATAGGAGATGTTAATTAAACTACTATTTTCAAATGAGAAGATGTTAAAACGCTTTTACGGCGTCTGAGTCATTAAAAAGGTCCCACATCGGCCGGCGGCGGTCGTTACACAAACTGGATAATTGCAAAGTAAACAGAAAACAGTGATTATTATGATTTTAATTAATTTTTTTACTGCACACTTTGTCAGTCGCTTGGCGGAATTCAATTAAGTACTGGTAGCAGTTATTTTTTACGCAGTCTAATACGCTCGAGGGCCCTGAATGATAAGGATCGGTTTTTGGAGTGAAGTGATATTATTCATAAGTAACGTGTTTAAGATTTTAATCGTAGCGCCGTAAAATTCCTTTGAAAAAGCAAGTCATGAGGCGTACGGTAGAGTGTGCTTGACTTACAAAATTCGATCGAACAACTGATGAGATAACAGATGTGACGCGTTATTATAGATAGCATAAAAAAATACCGGCCAAGTGCGAGACGGACACGCCATAATGGTTCCGTACCATCTATGAAAACGGCAAAAAAAACGCATTAGTTGTATCGGATTATTTATTTTATTTTGTTTTATGTTTGTTGTTGAAGCAGCAACCGATATACATCATCTGTGAAAATTTCAACTGTCGACTGCAAAATCAGTGAAATCTTAAGATCGAATGAAATGCTCCTTGAGACTTCATATATATGTACATACATACAACGATTATACCTACTATATTATGGGACAAAGTGAAAGTAATTAGTTGCTACAAAAAAAAAATATATTATTACTATATTTAGTTGACGAATATACAAAAAGATATTTTCTGTATTCTGGATATTTTGTGTTCGCCTTCGAGGGTCAATATTAAATCGAATTTATGTACTCAACGAATTACTTTCCTATTATAGCATGTTGGGTCCTTAAAGTGAAGGTAAATACGGATTTCGTCGGGCTATATTTGGCTAGATCTTGAACGAGACTAGTGTGATATTGATTCCAAAACATCAAGGCTTGTACGTCACCGAAATCGATAAAGGGATACGCCAAATGACTTGACCACCCAAAGTCTCAAATCTCTCGGACTACTTTTAATTATAGCCGACTGACAAATTTGTTCAGTTCTTTTTCAATAATGTACGTCCTTCCTGTCTTGTGGAAATGTTATATTTGTCCACGGTAACAATTATAATTTGATTTTATTATATTTAAGAAAATTTTATTTCATAATTAACTGTAAACACTAACTTTAGAAATTAGAAAATTAAAAGCTATTAACTAATCCTTCAATCATGAGATAAGGGATGCATGCGATTTATTTTATCGTTTATCGTGTCTGTGTCATTTGATATTCGATATACTTCTGTAAACTATTTAATTTGCACCGGGGGTAGTTCTGATCACGTGACGGTCATTCGATAAGCACAAGACTACCATGTTATTTCGGAGCGAAACTTCGATGGTTTCTGTGATTAACTTTATTGCTTTCTGACATACTACTAATAGCTATACCACTCCATAATGTACTTTATTCGTTCCCGAAAATGAGGCCTTTTGGCGACAGATCTTAACTTTTATTGTTCTGGAGATTTAGATATATAGTTCTTGTCAGAATAATAAATAGTTCTTTAACTTAAGTACATTTGACTAACGATATGCTATGGAGTTTTGGAAAAAGTTCTAATGAAGGTTATAAATATTTAATAAACAGCGAAAATTAAATTTTCTGCTTCCACACAAAAGCACCTTAATTTTCCTTTGTTTACGCCCATTCATAAACAGCTAATTAAGTACGTGGCTAACTAATTAAACACCTTAATGTTTTAAGCGTAGAAAAAGAATAACAAAGGAAACTCGTTTCTATTTTGAATATTTGCAAATATTTTTTTTAAATATATAAAATAATGGAAGTATATTCAACAAAATGCAAGTTTAGTCTTTGGGTGTTATGACCCAAAGACTAAACTCGACAAATATTTAATTTGCTATAAAAATATTTTTGCCTTCCAGGAACTCGAATGTTTTCTTATATACACATATTATACATATCTTATGAACAATCAACACGTTTTAAAGTATCTATACATATAATAAAATTGTAACTATGTCTGTACATGGGAGATATTTAAGAAAAAAATATATACGGTATCTTTAAAGGACCTATAGAAGCCAAAACGATTGCTTTTAGACTTTTTGTCTGTCTGTCTAAACTACCGGTTCTGGATGAAATTTGGCACAGCGATGGACTATGACCTAGATTAAAAGATAGGCTACTTTTTATCCCAGAAAACTGTACGATTCCCGTGGGACATAAATATGGTAAAATCTACGCGAACGAAGTCGCGGGCATTAGCTAGTATAAAATATAATTAATTCCTTTTTATGACTATGAACCTGAATCGGACGTGAAATATATATGTATGAATAATACAATGATATTTTTCTTGCACCTATAAAACATTATACCAAATATGGTCTAATTTAAACATGAAACGAATTCAGTTTCTGAGACAGAAATTAACTAGATCAGTAGATTCAACAGCATTAATGAAATTTCAAAATGGCATCCGAACTATCCTGTCCAATTACAATTTCTCAAGAAATCTTCATCGTCACGCAAAAAAATATCTACACGATGTTGTAGAATTACAAAAGGAATTTAATCGATGAAATATGAGTATTCATAATTATGACAAAATTGTTTCTTATCTGTGCAAATAATCAAAAAAAAAATATTTTGGAAATAACTGAAATTATAGACAATAGCTGTATGGGCTTCAGCTCCCTTTACCCTTCTAAAAGGAAAAACTTTCCTAAAAAGATTCTAGTTTAAAATATTTTGGCTATGAAAAAGTATCGATAAAAATAATATTTTCTAAAACAATTGCGAGTCGAAATGTAAAACATAAAATGTACCTAATAGGGAATATCCTAATAAGGAATTTTTTTATTATATAAAGGATCAATTCGAAAAAAAGAAATGATCCTTTTGTGCATTCTTTATTATTCGACCCGTGGACTGATGTTCAATTTATAGTTTTATCTACTTTTTTGAGACGTATGTATATTTTTGATTGCTATTTTATAGTAGGTACTTTTGAAAAAAAAGCTTGGCTTTACTTGGCTTGGTTCCTATGCACGCAGTTGATACACAGTTATTTATGCAGCGGTAATGTTCGAATACATACATTGGGACGCAATTCTTGTGACTCGTGATGTATTGTTTGTTTATTTGTAGTTTGAACGTATTAATTTCTGAAACTAAACGTTGAATAGTAAATGCATTTTTTTAATAACAATTATATTTATGATGAAAAATTGCCACACGAGGTTCTTCAGAATCTTGAAACTTTCACAAATATTTTGAGAATTATTGAGTTTCTGCTTGCAACACCACATCAAAAGTACTCGTATACGTCGGTATCATCATAAACTCGTAACACATATTATCATTGGTCTTACAAAGAAAATGTGTAAGTAAATGGGTAAATAAAACGATCCTTACCCACGAGCCAGTGGAGCCCCAGCGCTTCAGCCGTTTCCCGAAAATGTTTTGGCACTGAGACAGGCAGGACACGGAGGCGGCAGGTTGTATCTTACCAGCAAAACTGTCCCCTCTGTCCAATGTCATTTTACACTATTATTCACTGCTAATATACTGTTTATCCACAAACACGAAACGTTAATCGATTCCCGACTTAATTTGATATGCGGGGAGTGAATTCTGTATAGTCTATGGTCGCGTGCGTTCGCCACTGAGTTCGCGGCGAGAATGAAGCGTTGAATTTTCCGACCGCGGGAAAGTCGACCGCCCTCGCTGCCGCCCAATTTTTTTTTCTCTTTATGCAGAAACATATTAGTGTCGCGTCGCCACTTTGGTCATACGATATCTTTCTTGTGAATTCCTGTAGGTCAGCCCCCAATTCTTTGGTGGTTCATTCATATTTCTGATTGTAGGTTACCTTCTTTCTTAGGTTACTTCTTTTAATTTTTAATAAGCAATACTCGTCTTTTTAAATAATTTTCTCCGTATGCGAAGTTTTTTTAAGAAACAAATATCAGTCATTTTTCCAATAACCTATTTATATATTTTGGGAATGCGGGTATAAAATGAAGTATTTTCTGTCATAAGTATATATATTCGTAAAAGGTTTTGACGTAAATCTGTATCCCTCGTCTGCCCTGAGACGAGTGTAACCTTGGAAATCTAATTGAATTTCATGTCATTTAATGACATGATTTCAGACGCTACCTTGTGGTGTTGTATAAATAGAAAATGTATTTTTAAACACAAAAGTAAGCGTATATATAATTTATTATGGAAATATTATAGTATATATGTATAGATCACAAAAACTATTTCTTTCTAAATATTCTCTATCATATTTATATTCATAGGCAATCAGTAGACAGCTAGTTGGACGACAACATTTGTTTAATGGGAAAGCAATGGGCAAACCTGGCACTGGCATCGTGGGAGGTTGCGCGTAAAATTGCGGGTAGATTAGCCCCGTAGTGGTCTAGTATAATAAAGAAATCAAAAATAAATAAATATGTAAGGACAAATCACACAAATTGAGTTAGCCCCTAACAAGTTCGAGACTTGTAATATGGGATACTAATTCAACGACAATATATATTTATATTATATACATATAGATCAACATCAAAAACCCAAGCCAATCAGAAATAAACCATTTTCCATCATGACCTGACTGGGATTCGAACCCGGGACCTCTAGGTTGAGAGGCAAGGACTTTTGTGTGTCACGTATGCACAATCCTACCAATCAACACCAGCAGTAAAAAATTATAACCCACTCAAATTTCTAGATATCATGGAAAAAATACAGTTCAAATGTAATATTTCGACGTTTACTGGGTTTTTATAGCTTGTTAGGATGATAAATGGCGATGTTTAGGGTTATTCGGGAAAACCAAGTGCGTACCTTCTTGTTATGATATCTATATATACTCGCATTTAAGCGAAAATACTCGTTCACTCTTCATGAAATCTCAGAAACAAGTGCTAGGGGTCTTTAGCATAGGGGTTCCTTTTAGGACGTAGGTGCTTGCTAAGACGGGATTATGCAAAATTTTGACGGGATCGGAAATTATTGGACGCGAACATAGATGCGGGAAAAAGCCCGTAGTGATATAGGCACCCTTTATCTCTTAGGAGGTAGAGAGAGTGGGAGAGCCGGAGGCCCAACTTCACTTATCACTTACCATCACGTGACCCGCCTGCTCGTGTGCCTCCCTCTGACATAAAAAACAGAGTGCCAAGAGTCGTGAGTCAGGAAGGACACGTTTAGTAAAATGGTAGTTTATAGGTGAATGGAGACCTATGAGAATTTCCATTTCAAGCCACTTTTACAATCTGCGCAGGAAGAGTAGCAACTGGTACATTGTACGTCTTTCATCCTATCTACGCAACAAGATAGTGGAATTATCTATACTTATAATAAAATTGTAACTGAGCTATGTCTGTACATGGGAGATATTTAAGAAAAAAATATATAGAGGCTTTTTATAGGAGCTATAGAAACCAAAACGATTGTTTTTAGAATTTTTGTCTGTGTGTTTGTATTCGCATCACACAAAAACTACCGAACGGATCTGGATGAAATTTGGCATAGCGATGGACGATGACCTGGAATAAAAGATAGGCTACTGTTTATCCCGGGAAAATGTACGGTTCCCGAGGGATATAACTTATTGCAGTAG
>JADGIL010016341.1:0-16394 GCA_020352625.1 Cactoblastis cactorum
AAGATAATAAATCTTTCGTTAGATATTGACGTGAAAAGGTACCTGTGAAGATCTAATTTCTGAATAACCTGTAGCTGGCTCCACACCACTACAAGTAGTGGCACCATACCACTACTAGTAGTGGCTCCATACCACTATAAGAACTGTTCACAAAGTTATTGCTCGTTGGTTATTTAAAAATAAATATACTTGAATATCAAGCTCGAATGTGAATAATATTCACCGTGGAACATGAAAAGCTGTGACCACCCACAATTGATTTACTCGTTTAATGAACGTTTTAAACGATGAAATATTTTATGTTTTTTCCGAAATTACCAAGTTGGAATCAGTTATTTTGTCTGTAAAGCAATTGTATTTAAATATTGATTGAATATTTCAATTATTTTATTTATTTCAAAGAATTACATACACATATTCACATTTTGCAAAAAGAGACGCTGTATATAAATAGTTAATATTTGTAACGTTAGCTCAATAAATGAATTAGATATTTTTAAATAAATATATAATGCATTTTTGAGCTAACAAACAGCCAGCTAATATCTTTTTTTTATGTAACAGATAGGCAAACGAGCAGGCGGGTCACCTGGTGTTAAGTGATCACCGCCGCCCATAGACAACTGCAACACCCGCGGGGCCACAGAAGCGTTGCCGGCGTATAAAAAAAACGCCCTCCTCAAATGGGGAGGGCTTTTTTTATAATAAAACAAATAAACTAATATTAGTGATTTCCACACAGATTCGCTTCATGCAAAACTGGCTAGTTTATAATTGAACAACATACGAACCTAACTTAACCAACAAAAGTACTATTTGCACAACTATTTATTCAAAAAGTACTATTTTGTTGCTCACATAGAAAAGTTGTAGATCATTTCGGTATATTAAGTTGCTCAGTTTATTATTTCTCTTATAAACACATTTTCTTTTTTTTTTGTTGTCGCAAATTTAAAAAAAGTAAATGCAGTTTAATAATTAGCGTTTCTTATATGAAACATATATACATATACATTAAAACACATTTTTAGTTTTCCGTCCAAAAATATTTTGATGAGATAAATTAGTAGCTGCCAGTAGTGTCACATATAACGAGCTGTAAAAAAAAGATTTTCAATTAGGCAAAATCTGTTGAATGGATTTATATTAAGTTAAAATTAATATTATCTTACAGGAGCCCCTGTATCTTCTTGCGCTTCATGTCTTCATCAGGGCACACTTAGAAACTTGCAGAAACAATCACACTGACAACTCAAAAATATGTGCTGTTGGGTTTTGGTAATACTGTCATTTGTGCACAAGACATGGAGCCCAGTTTTTATGTCTCCCAAGAGCGGCAATGCAGCGCTTTATTTATGTGAAAAGTTGCCGCATTACGTCTAACGCATTTCACGTACGGCATCGGATATTATTTATTATGCAATATTTTATAGATTCGACAGAAAACGGAACACGTTTGTTCATAAAATATCCAAAAATTATCTTCATTTTAATTACCGATAATATAAAAAGAAATATTGTATAAGTATTGTTGATGTGTTGTTTAATTGTCTACTTACAAATTATTTCTTAAGTTTACGCGAATATTAGACATTGAAATGAAACAAAATTATTAAGCGGAGCTCAATAAATAATTACACATAGAGAACTTAAAACAGTATTAAATTCCTTTGTGTGTAGTGATTAAACCGCGATAAAATCCGTTAAATTTGTTTCATTTCAAAGTCTACTTACAACTTTTTTGATCAAAATCAAAAAGTTTTTATTCAAGTAGGCCAAATGTTGGCACTTTTGAATCGTCATCATACTATTAATTTGTTGATTGAAAAGCTACAAACTATCAGCGTTTCGGAATGACCGCTACTGAGAAGAACACGCCGAAAGAAACTCAGCAGTATTGGTCCCTACAAGCCTGAAGGGCTGCAGACAAGCTGATTCGTCAGAGCATCTCGTTCTTGGCTTTCCTATTTTCCTGTGCTAATGTGTGTCCATCTTTCAGGGCGCTTTTGGGATAACCTTCGTTTCACTTCGACCCAACCGCCTTCTGTCTAATATCTATGACTTTGGTGATAAAGCGTAGTGTAGTATTTCTTACTCGATCTACGAGTTTAACATCAAAATATTTATATATCGTTATAAACCTTAAATATGGGCCATTCCTTCTTCGTTAATAATCATTTAACTAAGCATTATCTAATGGGGGCTATCTAATACTTAAAGCTTTTTTGAAAGCCGGAAAGCGTAGAGCCGGGGGTCGCAAGATATCATGGCTCAGGAACATCAGAGAGTGGACAGGAGTCAAATCAGTCGAACAACTATTCAGGCTAGCTCTGAATTAGGTTAAATTTAAAGAGCTGACTGCCAACATTCCGTAATGAATAGGCACGTAAAGAAGAAGAAAAAAGCCATTACGAAAAAAATAATTGTAATAATGTTTATGTAAAATATTTTAATTTTAAAAACACAAGAATTCAAAATTCTCTTTAACAAAGTTGCAAAAACACAAAAAGATGTAAAAAAAGCAATCAATGTAAGTAATGTTTCTGAATATTTTTACATAACAATAGCTCGCACAGACGCTCAGATAAAGGCCTTTTGCCGAATCAAAACAAAGTATGATTTAATGGAAATGTACCGGAATGATACTAAAAACCAGCGTCGAGATATTTTTACCTCAATTTCACAATTTTCAAATTCGAGTCATCCATCCATATTGAAAAAGAAAACAATTTTGCGTTTCATTTCACATAAAAACAATTCAAGACCATAGCGAACACTTTCAGTAGAGAAAAGAATCACGGCATGACTAAAAAGTATGTATATTAGTATTCTATAGTAAAACCCAGCGTAGACGTCGGGATACTGTTTCTATAGTATTCTTTAAACTCTTAAATAGATAAAAAAATGCTTAATATACAAAATCACGTCTTTATTCCATATGGGGTAGACACAGTAACACTCACAGGTATACTTCACTAAATGGTTGAATTATATTGGTGGAATGTAGATTCAGATTACAGCCTATCGTTCATGAGAAGTATCCCCGGATTTAAGTCATTCCTTTGATTGACTGTTACAATGGACAGATATAAGAGATACTTATCCGCCTATTGTAATAGTTTTTTGCTCCTAGACCAACATGATAATGCTATAAATAAATATAATAAAACAACTGAAAAACATACTCCACTATTTTGACAAAAATCTTTCGAGCAGAAACTAACGTATATTAATATCTATACATACATATAATAAAATCGTAAACAAGCTGTGTCTTTACATTGAACATTTTTTCGAAAAATTGAGTGAAATGCGTTNNCAATAAATTATATTCCTCGGGAACCCTACTTTTTTCGGGATAAAAAGTAGCCTATCTTTTATTCTAGGTTATAGTCCATCGCTGTGCCAAATTTCATTCAGATCTGTTTGGTAGTTTATGTGTGATGCGCGTATAAACATACAGACAGACAAAAATTCTAAAAGCTATCGTTTTGACTTTTATAGGTCCTATAAAAAACCCCTATATATATTTTTATTAAATATCTCCCATGTACAGACATAGCTCAGTTACAATTTTATTATATGTATAGGTAAATTATATAGGTTATATATAAATTAGAATGAATCTATACATATAATAAAATCGTAAACAAAGCTGTGTCTTTACATTGAATATTTTTTCGAAAAATTGAGTGAAATGCGTTATTTGTAAGTTACTGAAGCCAAAAAAAAAAGGTTTACTTATAAATAAAAATGTATTACTTACATACTCGTATATGTTTGCAGATGATATTTTTAGGGAGTTCTGAACCAATTCTGATGAAATTTGATAAGTAGATATTTTAAGACGTTTGGAAGGACATAGGAGAGTTTTAATCTGTCAATTTTGTCAAAACCAAATTCCACAGCGGGCAAAGGCGCGAGTAAGTGGCTATTTTTAATAAAATTATGATTTTTCAAACTCAATTACACTGGTTTTGAGGATATTTTTACATTGGCAGTAAAGAAAACCTCAGCCTAATCCTAGAAGGCCAATTTATGTAGAACATCACAGTCAACTGTACGATCTATCGCAAATGGTAATATTCGTGAATTTAGTAAGAATTACACTATAATTAATATGCTTTTGACTGTACGAATTACACGTGTCTGTATACTGTATCCCTTGGGAACCTCTTTGGATGAAATATAATCTTATTTCCTGTCGCTATAATTGATGTTAAGAATTACAGCATTCAATTAACTATGATAAGATTTGCTGAGGTTTGGCAGCCCCAATGGTATAATTGTGGCAAGCCTAAACTGGTATTGAAGAATTAGGTTCAAACCCTAGTTAGGTCAATGAACTGATGGAAAATTATATTTTTCATCTTGGATGATTGTATACATTTTTTTTATGAAAGAGGGAGGCAAATGAGCAGGCGGGTCACGTGATGTTAAACGATCACAACTGCCCATAGACACCAGCAACACCCGGGGGCTCACAGGAGCATTGCCGGCTTTTAAGGGATTTATACGCTCTTTTCTTGAAGGTTTCGATGTCGTATTGGTCCGGAAATACCGCTGAAGACAGTTTGTTTCACAGTGTGGTCATACGTGGCATAAAGTTTCTATTAAAACGTACGGTGGTCGACCGCCATTCGTCCAGACGTAATGAAGAAACTTTAGTCTGTGACGGGTAGTACGGTGTAGGAATTCTACAGCGGTATTAACTCCAACAACTCCTCAGAACACTCCCCGTGATTAATTCGGTAGAAAATGCACAGAGATGCAATATCTCTACGCAGCGCCAGGCTGTCCAATTGATTGGTGAGGTCTCGGTCGTCGACGATTCGAACTGCCCGAATTTGGACGCGATCAAGAGTTTGACTCAGTCCTTCATATTCAAATCTTGGAACAGGAATTGATTTGATAAACCAACGTTATGACGGAATATTAAAACGCAATTTTTTATACAAAACTTCGAATCTCCGTCTAATGCTTATAAAATGTTCTTATGGTATATTAGCATTGCTTTGCTTTTTATCTACATATTTATAGCTACTTAAAATGAAACTGTAACAATGCTTTATTTACAAAAGAGAAAATTTAAGTATATATACTCGTAGTTAGAGGGGTCTTTTAGGGCCAATAAAAACCAAATTACATCATATTTCTGTTTAGATTGTATTATTTTATGTTTATAATACATATAATATTATAACACATGGTTTACAAGTTTTAACTTGATCTGAAACCCCAAATATAGTTGTGAGTGTCATTTACGAGTATATAATTGTATTTTGTAAAATTTCATCTTAAAATAATTAAAATAATAACTGTAACGCATACATTGTTCGAGTTAGGAGGAGGAGTTGTTCGAGTTAATACCCACTGTAGAATTCCTACACCGTACTACACGTCGCAGACTAAAGTTTCACAACTTCCGTCTGGACGAATGGCGATCGACTACCGTGCGTTTTAAAAGAAACTTTATAAGTACCACGTACGACCACACTGAGGANNCCTCTGCCATAAAAAAAATACATTTCAGTTTTTTTTTCATGAACCTAGAAACTCGAAACATGTTACATTGAAATAAATAATTCCACAAATACTATCACATTCTTGAGTACAAGTTATAAAATACCTGAGTTATCGACTTTTTTTCAAACGAAACACTCGTCATATATTTCACTCGACGCCAAGCCCCTTCAATCTACTTACTCCAGCAATTTATATAAGACGCCGTCTCATTACCTCGAAATAAGTGAACAAAATGAAGCAAAGATTTCAAAATAATAAATAACTCTTGTTTATTCAATTCCAATTTTGCCTTCAATTCTTTTAAGATGATTAAAATGTATTTTTGCTGATTCCCAAATATTGCAATAATAGTACGTTGGCGTCGTCTCTTCAGTTAATTTTTGAGAGCTTAAGGCTAGAACACATTGGGTAACACCTGTGGGAAATTGATTTATGATTGAAGGATAAGATTATTCTTATGACGACTACTACATTGGAACGAACTGCCTGCAGCGNNACGCTTCTGTGACCCCCCGCATGTTGCAGGTGCCTATGGGCGGCGGTGATCACTTAACATCACGTGACGCCTGCTCGTTTACCTCCTTCTAACATAAAAAATGCAAGTAAGTTTACATGTGTCTAGATGTATATTGACATAGAATACTATACTCAAAGGTTCTTTTTTGTTTCCAACAAAAAATTCTCAGGTGGCAACAATAGGTTGGTAACAATATTTGTCACGAAAAAAATATTGAAAATAGATTGACTTGCATTTCTTAATTTTTTAAAGTAATTTGCTGAATTTATTTTTGCTGGTACATTGAATGGATAGGCAAAAGTACAACACTCTCGCGCAAAATCGATCTTTCTAGTACTATTTTTGTCACTTGAATCCTTCATTCATTCATTGATATATTGGTTATTATGCCCGCTACATTGGAAAGGTTAGATTCTCGGTCTGGTCGGGAAGATAAATTATTGTATTTAAATAATTATATTTTTCAGATTTATTTAAAATGTTTAGGTAAGTTACAGAATTTTATATAAAATATAGTATAATTACTAATCTTATAACACAATTCTCAAACTTATACTTTGAATGTCTCAATCTATATGTTTTGTCTCTATATATTTTTATACAAGTCATTCTTAAGATTATCACATTTTACCAAATAAATAAACTCATCCTTTTTACAATATAAAATTATAATATGTACATATATAAGATATACATATACTTTATTGCATTGACGATCTCAGTGGTGTAACGATTAACGCCCTTGACCGATACTCACGAGGTACCGGGTTCGATCCCCGGTCAAGTCTTAATGAAAAATGACCTTTTTCTGATTGGCCTGGGTCTTGGATGTTTATTAATGTGTATTTATTATAAAATATAGTATCGTGTTAGTATCCCATAATACAAGTCTTGAACTTAGTTTGGGACTAACTCAATGCGTGTGCTTTGTCCCTATATACATATTTATACATTTATTTACCATTAGACCATCACAGCTTTACTTTATGATACATATAGAATGCGTGTCTATAGTGTCTATGTATTACCGCCCTTAAAGTGGAATGTAATAACCGAGATAGCAACGTTTCTGGAACATAATGCCTACAATTTGAAATCGCGAAATGCCTCGCAGGGCTATTTGCGAGGTATTCTTTACCGCTGATAAAAAATATTACGGATTCTTATTATCTCACCGCCACTGTAATCTCAAAAGGCATTTAGCCGTTTGTTTTTCCTTTCTACGCCTTGTCCTTCTGGAAAATTTTATTAAAAAATCATTACCTGCTTAATAAGAAATTGTGGGTAAACGTTTACACTAAAACAATTGTCCCCATCTAGTTGTTCATTGCCGAGTTAGCAAGGCTTCTGCCCAGAAGTGGGACTAACTAACCCATACCTATTTCTTCCAGACTTCCGAAACTCCTGCTTGGAATCTAGGATACGGGTCGAAAAAGGTTAGGGCATCTGAAACACACAGCGGATGGTTCACGCGAAACCAAAGCCGTGAACCAAATCCCATCATTATTATTGAAAAAAAGTACGTCAAACATTTTCTATAATATTTATAACTCCGTAATGTCACCACACCATTCAGCTTACGGTGGCCTTTAATTCTGACGACCCTTTGCTCTGGCTACCCTAAGAGGGTATAAAGACATGATAATATATTATTAATTAAATGAATATATAATTAAATCCATAAATACTTATTGATAAAATTTTATTGAAAACATTTTATCTCCATTATTTGCAAATGAATTTACATTTGAATTTTACCTCATCGCCACATTTCATTAGTTATGGTAAATATTCAAAATGGACTGTAACAAAAATATTTCATTGTTCTACCGACACGCGATAAAATCAAATTTAGGTGCGTTCGCGATCCACGATTTTATGCCTTCATAAAATTTCACTCTTCTGTTGTTTTATTTTATTTTCGTATAGGCTCTATATGGAAATTTGATTGAGGAAATATAGAAACGAGGTTACGTACACTTTTAATTGTAGTCTTTTGAGATGCTTTTTTGAGGCAATTTTGGCTAGAAGATCACTTGGTAACTTATTAACAAAAGATCCCTCTTTCTATAAATAAGTATCTATACTAGGGACCGTTCCGATTTCACTCGCTCTGTGTCTGTTCCTGTCGGAATGATGAGGGAAAAGTAGCCTCCTTCAACAAATGGACTAACAGTAAAAAATTCAATTCTTAATGATTCTGAGATTATTAAAGTAGCAAATGGTCAAAATCTTACGCTTTATAATATTAGTACCTATTGGTTGGTTGAATTTTTAATATACCTCTATGCTTTCAAGATCACCTTAACATTTATTTTTATATATCTTAATAATTGTTAACATTCCTTCGCGATTTCTTCATCCAGAATATTGTTTCCAATCGTACAATTCATGCTAAGTATATTTTTTTTGCCTGAAGGCCGCACGCGAAGGTATTTTTTCTTAATCAAACATGTATGAGTTTGCAAAATACGTATGTTTTCTTCTTTACTCGATATTTATTTGGTTTTCATTTATGGAAACATACCAACAAGGCTGAATATTTTTTAATGCCTATCGTCAAGTAGAAAAAAACATTGATACGTTTTTAACTCTTTGGAGGTTGACAGAGCCAAGAATCGTAAGACTCGAAGGTCAGGCTTTATTTCACAATATACGCAAAATAGGCTTATAATGTGAAATGAAAATTCAGATTTATATTGATGGGCTAGTAACATGTCACATGATCCTAGCCCAGAAGGGTCTCCTGTTTAAATCCTTTCTCTTTATTGACCTTTACTACCTGTGCAAGAAAATCCACAGGTAAAACGGCAGGCATACAAAATATTATCAGTAGACTTTTTATTGCAACATTTGCCAACAACAGTAAAAATGATTTTCTATTTTTACCAAATTAAGTTGTTGTTGTTACAACTTGTCAAACGTTACCAAGTCTCCACATTAGAAAATGAGTGAACAAAAATAGAGTGCGAGAGGGAGACCTATTCATCTCTCTTATTCTATCCTTATACCTATTAACACTACCGGGACAAGTTTCCACATAAATCGACAGGGTTATAGCAGAGCCGGACGGTTTCAGCCATCTTCAGCCAACCATCTGTGTTTTAACTTTTAAACAAGCTTGCTAAGTAATTTTTACGTCTCTTATAATAAACTTGCGAGACATATTTTTTAGGAAGTTAAGAGGAAATTTAACACGTTTTTATGTATAGAGAAACTTTTTAAATAGCCACATTGTCACTGTGTTGAGTATACAAAGTATGTCAGTGGTTCCAAAACTTATTTGACCCAATAAAAATAATTTATTGCAGTTAAGTACTTCAAGGACATTTTTTTTAATAAGTAGAACTTACTTTACCTACTAAAGAAGAGAGTAAATACACGTATTGATAAGATAGCATTGAGTCCTTACGGAGCCAATAACCAAAACTATAGCCATATCTATTTTTTCCTATCTGTCTGTACGCGTGTCAAACAAAAACTACTGAATGTAATCGTAAAATGCAGTTTTCCCAGTTTTGCCGTAGAATATGTAACTAAATCGTATAAAATACGTACTATATGTTGCTCAGAACCCAATAACTGTATTGACAAAACTTGTTTACGAGCGGTATACGATAAATTAGAAATCTAAAAACAAATAATTATAGATAATATTTCAAACTGATTATAATCAAACAAATATTTTAATATACAAAACCAATATCAATGTCAGAAAAAATCAAAATTACGTGTTATTATATAATTTGCATCGTCAGGTAAAAATGGAAAAAGACGCACAGAAAGTATCACCCCGAATTCAAGATGATCCGATTATAACATATACTCGGGGCCCATCAATTTTTCCTCTTCATGTATTCCTCGCAGCCTCGAAAACGTACAGTGCAAATTGAGTTGGACGGAATGCTAGCAAATCACTTGCGTTGTACCTTTTTCACGCAGCTTTTTAGGGTTCCAAACCCGAAAGGTAAAACGGGAACCCTATTACTAAGGCTCCGCTGTCTGTCTATCTGTCTGTCACCAGGCTGTATCTCATGATCCGTGAGAGCTAGAGAGTTGAGATTTTCACAGATGTATTTCTGTTGTCTCTACAACAACAAATACTAAATAACGTGATTATTTTGTAGCTTTTCATAGATGGTACGGAACCCTTCGTGCGCGAGTCCGACTCGCACTTGGCCGGTGTTTTCGTAAATATTGCAGAATGAGCTTCCTGCTATGGTTTTTCTCTTGAGACTACATATGAAATCCTTCAAAACGTTGTAAGAAGATATTTTCAGGGCCAGTTAAGCGTGTAACTTTATGTTCCAAGTCTCCATAAAGCTCAAGTTTTAATTATTTTATTTTTTATGCCGAATGTGTCTTTATTTTTATAAATTTGATATAAAATTAGGCAATTTCTAGACCGTTAAATGTAGGCACAAAGTAAAATTAGTCTTGAAAATAAATTTTATGTCTTTAATTTGAAATTCACTGAAGCATTCAAGTATTAATTTATTATCATAAAATTATAACAGGTTCTGAAGCTTCTGCTAAGCAAGTCTTAAGTTACAGAAACTCCACCTTTACAAACTACTAGCCAACCCGTGCCCACTTCGTTGGGCATTAAAATATAGTCTATAGCACTCCTGAATAATGTAAGTTTCTGATTAAGAAAGAATTTTCATGATGGATTCAATATTTCCGAAAATTATCTTGTAACAAACAGTCAAAGTTACAAATTTTGCCTCTTTATAATATAAGTATAGATTAAGATAAACATGAATCAAATATTACGAAGTACTTTAATCCGTATGTCAGTTCATTACGCAGTTCTGTTTTGTAGAAATTTTGATTTACATATTTTGAAATTATCTTGAGTGAGAGGAATGGCTTTTTTAAGTTCATTACAGTTTATTTCAAATTAATTGTTTAAAAAAACACCAAAATCATAAATAAAATTCTATTTCACTAAACACATACTTAATGCATGAGACGATGGGCTATCAACCTGTCACCATTTCTGAATCTCTATTCCACCAATAAGCCCACCATTTTGCTAAGCCTGGCCTTCAAGTCTTGCGACTCTTGGCTCTGTCTACCCCGTCTAAAGGGATAAAGACGTGATATTGTATAACGCATATGAAAATGAAGTCGCAAGAGTAACAGTTTGTTATTATTTAATATATTTAGATGTACTTAGAAATCCAATCTGGCTCGGAGGCTAATGAGGTTTTCTAAAAGGTAACCACGATGCTAGAATTGGATATGAATATGATAATCTGCGGGTCGGTTCTCGGGGTTTCGTTGGAATTCTAGACTCAGTTTATTCATAAACATTTAAAAATAATATAAAATTATAATTGAATTTTGTTTGAAAAGATATAACAGTGATTTATTTTTGCCTTGCTAAGGCAAAAAGTACCTACCATAACTATTCAGCCTCACGACTTAAATTTGTTGTCTTGTATAGATAATATTTTTATACATCACAGTGTACAATATACAAGTTTTATAACTGATGGAGAAACATAACAACATAAACAATATTTTTTTAAAGTATCAAGATTTTTACGTTAAAGCCAGAGAATTAAACAGATCGTTAGTCAGCATACATCAAGTAGCGCCATCTATGTGTAGAAGATTATTTAGCTAACTATTCTGCTACGATCAATGTTAAGACGCCATGAACGTCGATTACCCAACAAGGCAACTTTGAAGCAAATTCTATCATAAAAGGAGTGTCTAGAACCCTATTTAGAGGCAAGAGGCTACTCAGGAGCGTATTGCCTCTATTCGCCAATGTTATAAGCCAAGAAGAATGAGTTTTAATTTTAACTTTTTCGCCGATTCTCGTTTAAGAGTTCTTGTTTAACAAGATAGCGCTGGTCTTTTGTAGTCTCTGCTAACTTTAGCCTGTTTCAGGCGAACCAATTTCAACTTCTTTAATTTGAAAAGAGTCGCTTTTGCGTGCAAATCCGTTTAGTGCGAGAAGTGACTGAGAAATTGGCGTTTAGATCTAATTTTCACGTTTTTCTTACTTTCTGATTGGGCTAGGAATTTATAGTTTTAATTTACAAATTACTAAGCAATGATAATTACAAGTTATAATATGATAGACCAATGAATTTTCAATTAGATCACACATATTGAGTTCGTCTTACTTATGGTATGGGATAAGTCTTACTTATAATATGGGATACTATGATGATACAGATACAGTATCAGGTGTATTTACCCCCTTTGGGCGGGGTAGACAGAGCCAACAGTCACAAGACTCGAAGGCCAGGCTTAGCAAAATGATGGACTTATTGGTGAAATAGGATTCCGATATAAGTAGGGACAAGTTACTTGCTCATCGTGTATAAGAATTCCTGTTTCAAGCCCTTTCCCTTGATTGACTTTAACTATCTGCACGGGAGGAGTAACAGCTGATCATTGTACTATAATAAATACACAATAAAGTAAATAGACATAATTCCAAAAGACCGTTTTACATTTTGTCTGGTCAAGAGATCCGTCTCCTATAATTTTTATTTACTACAAATATATTTACACTATACTTTCCGTAAGTCACACTATTTATTGACAAAATAAGTTTGGAAAAATATATAAACACACGAGTAATTAAACTCATAATTATCCCTATTAATGTATCAGACTTATTGAAGAAAAAATGCAGGCTAAAATAACTAAACAACGAATGTCAACATAAAAAATTTAATAGAGCCAACCAAATATTTGTATCCTTACTCTGCAAAATACCACATTGTGATATTTATTCCCAAAATAAATATGTGGAAAGCGTCCAAATTCAGAAAAATTGTCCATGTCCACATTTTCCGTCTAGTATATTAACAATGTCCACAAAATTCGCAAAGCTGTCCCTAAACATTATCGAGCCCTTATTTCGGAATGCGAAAGGCTTAACCCACATTAAATTCACGGTCCATTTTAATGGTTATTGACATTTTTGATAGCGGGCCGCCTGATCGCCACCATTTTACTTTTATAGAAAAATAAAGGTTTCATAAAGAGAAATTCGGTACAAATTGTGCACGTTAATGTTGTACACATAGTTGGCGTGAATGTCGATTATTTTTAACTTTTATCACAAACTGAGAGGTGTCATAAGTTTGATATGTCTACACTTCATACGTAGTGGTATGAGCCTGCTGTATGCTTTTTTAGCCTGCAGCATGAATGGACCGGCTCGTCCGGGGTAGTACCACACTCCCACAGTAGACCGACGCCTGAATGACGGCTAACAAACGCCATGCTCCGTCCGGTGAGTGGGAGAGCCGGAGGCCCAACTTCCCCGCCCTCCCCATTTGGGCATGGCTTTTTAAAGGTCGGCACCTGTGTTGCAGGCGTCTATGGGCGACGGTGATCACTTAACATCACTTGACCCGCCTGCCTGTTTGCCTCCCTCTTACATAAAAAAATGCTAATGCTATACTACTATTAACTCTTCAGCGTTTAACAAGTAATGAAATAAAATTTAAGAAGCCCTCGAAACAATATTACACACGTCAAACTTACCCTTTTTTGCGTCGGGGGTTAAAACATAGCTACAAGAACGCTCTCGATTAAGTCACCTTGCTAACAAAAAAATGAATTATCCAAATCGATTAATCCGTTTGGGAGCTATTATGCCACAAACAGAATGGCACACACACTTCAAACGTATACCACCCCTCTTTTTGCGTCGTGGGTTAAAAAACGTATCAAACGTTTTTTAACCGACGACGCGCGTTTGAAGGTTAATTGAATTCTAAAATGTTAACCTTACTAAACGACTCTCAGTCTTTAAAAGATTAAAAAATATAAGCTTTGATTATCACTGGTAATAAATGAAATAATTGTGTCTTAAACTATTTAATTTTACATAATTACATTCGCATGGTATTTTATATAGTTTACAAATAGGCTTGTCAATGTCACTACGCACTATATCTGCTGTTATATATGTACCTATCATATGCTTGATTTTTTTTCGGCATTTCTTCTTAGCAGTAGCCGTTCCGAAATGCTGGTAGCCTGTAGCTAGATTATGATATAAATGTTTGTTAGATATTGACGTGAAAAAGTAGAAAGTACCTGTGAAGGTGTAATTTCTTAATAAATATTTTGATTTTGATGAATGCAAGTGAATTAATTATTTTTTATTTATGATTTGTTTTTTTTTATTTATAACGTGATCTCATGATTGACAAAGCATAGCGAAGGTTTCATCTTGATATGCCGCTTAGAACTCGAGATATTGACATAGTAGCTACGTACAAACGACGTCGCGGGCATAAAGTAGTATATAATAAATATATAGGGGGCAATTCACACAGATTGAGTTAGTCCCAAAGTAAGTTCGGGACTTGTGTTATGGGATTCTANNCACCACGGAGGTCGTCGTACCACGACGTCGTCGACCACCACCCCTAATAATATAATATTATATTATATTATTAGGGGTACTCTGGTCCTCGGGGTGCGTCATATTGATGTAGTTTATCGCCACCTACCACTTTAGGCTAGGAGTTGAGAAAGTTTAATTACAGAATGACTTTGAACAGTTGTGCGGGAGTTTCATCAGACCCACGCTACTTATGTTATGCCCAAGTTTCCTTTTCAACTTATTTTTATACTTTAAACGTACCTTTGAGTCTACAAATAGAAATTTTATGCAGACTATGTTTTATGTTCAACTTTAATTATTAACCCCCGACAAAAAAAATGATTTTTAACTATATAACTTTGTAATTTTCTTTTTTGTAGTTATTGTATGAAATATGGTTGACAATACTTTAAAAAATTTATAATTTTTTTTAACCCCCCTCTAAAATACTTTCAATTCTTTTTAAGTTTATATGTATAATCAAAGCTGTGAGAAAATCTTTATAGAATTTTTGTAATCACTCAAGCATATTCAAAATCGCACCAACAGCAGACTAAATAATATTTTGCAAGTCACAAGTAGTGGGATTCGAACCTACGACTTCCAGATTACAAGGCCTTGACGACTAGACCAGGAAAGCAGTTTAACTAAAAAAATTCAAAATAAATGATTGAAGCGAAAGTTACATTAAAAAGATGTTTGTATAAAATTTTGCTCATAATTATATTTTTCATCCTTTGTAAACATTAGGGCATAAATTTTAAATCAATTTTGTGGTGGGTTTGTTTACACAAAAACAACTTTATACATTTATAATTATGTATATAAANNTATAAAGACAAATTACACAAATTGAATTAGTCCCAAACTGAGTTCGAGACTTGTATTATGGGATACTAACTCAAAGATACTTTTTATAATAAATACATATCTAGATAAACTTGCACGACTAATAAAATATCATTTTCCATCATGATCTGACCGGGACCCGAACCCGGGACCTCTAGATTGTGAGGCAAGGACTTCACCACTACGCGAACGTGATCGTCAAAACTTTTTTTTTATTATACCGTTTGTCTACCAGTCTGTATGTCTGTGTGTCCGCAACGTATCATTAACCCGGTGAGCGTGTAATATGCAAACAAAACGTTATAAATTTAGGTACATATAACGTTTTATTACTGCATGCAATTCGTTTAACATGGTGTTCCGTACTGATAACAGAGGTCCGGTGCCATTGTAGCGAATCCCCGGTATTAATTTATTTACTGACATATTTTATGGAAAACACATGTTGCGGAATCCAAAAAGGCATCTCGAATTTCAGACGCTGAAATTTCCTGATTTAAATTTACTGAAAACGGGATAAAATAAATGATCAAGCCATGTTCAATTGATATTATTATTTTTAAGTATACATTACGAAGTAAATACTAAAAGTAAATACTAAACATATTATGCTGGCCCAAAGTAAGTTCGACATTTCTCTTATAGTATACTAACAATAAACAATACTATAATCGTTGAGGATTGAGCCTTAGCTAAGAACACTCTCGATTAAATCATTTTTCTAACAAAAAATACCACAGACATAATGACACACACACACACGAAAGCACACACTCACGCACGCACGTCAAACTTATAACACCCGGCCTTTGCTTCGGGTTAAAAAAAATTAAGAAAATGTATAAACACACAAGAAAAACAAAAAGTCAATTTAAACACACCTGTAAGTAACACACAACCTTTTTAGTAGCATTGCAAGTATTATATGCGAAATATTTTTACTTACAGCGTGGCCCTAGTCTCACGATTCTTGATTCTGTCTATCCCAAATAAAGAATATTGCCATATTAAATTGATACATAATACGGAATTGTATCCACAGGGAAAAAACATCAATATTTAAAATAAACGTTAAACTAAAAACTTGTTAAAACCCAAGACATACATATAAGAAAACATTAAATAACTGGT